>SWJQ01001281.1:3694-27078 GCA_007252995.1 Zosterops borbonicus | reverse complement strand
CCCCAAAAAAGCAGCTCCAGCTCTTTCCTGCACAGGCACAGCACACCTGGCTGCAGGTGAGGTGCTTTTACAGCCCAAAAAACAACAGGAAGATCCAGATTTCCCCAAAAAAGCAGCTCCAGCTCTTTCCTGCACAGGCACAGCACACCTGGCTGCAGGTGAGGTGCTTTTACAGCCCAAAAAACAACAGGAAGATCCAGATTTCCCCAAAAAAGCAGCTCCAGCTCTTTCCTGCACAGGCACAGCACACCTGGCTGCAGGTGAGATGCTTTTACAGCCCAAAAGGGAACAGGAAATCCAAATTCCCCCACAAAAGCAGCTCCAGCTCCTTCTTGCACAGGCACAGCACACCTGGCTGCAGGTGAGATGCTTTTACAGCCCAAAAAGGAAGAGGAAGATCCAGCTGGGAAAAGGATGATGCCCAGGGAGCCTTTTTGCATAGTAGATGGAGGGGAAGGAACCAGGGAAAGATTGACCTGCTGAGGAGCTGGGGCTCCTCTCTGCTTTGGTGACAGCTCTGTGCTCTCCTCTCTGCTCTGAATTCACCACACCAAGGGTGAAAACTCCAGCCTGGACGTGTGAAAACAAGATTTTCCTCACCAGCTGTCACTGCCAGTGCTCCTCCAAGCTCGTTTGGAGAGGATTAATTAAAACACATCCAATTTGTGAGCAGGGATGTTCCCATCAGCTTCCACCCCAGCAGAGACCTGAGCACCCCCTGGGGACACTGAGCCACCCCTGGCACTGCCACAGGCTGGAAAATTCACCTGTAAACCTCCACTTGGTTGCTACTGTACAGGAGTAACATCTTCTATCCTATATTGCAGCTACAGATTTAATAAATAGAATTGCATATATTGTGCTTTGTATAAATTAAAATGCATTCCAAAGTGAGGCAATGCTAAAACAATGAAACCATTGAACCCTTTTCCACCCCAAAACCAGCCAGACTCTCTGGTTTCAGCACCAGAGAGAGCTAAAACCTTCCTCACTCTGCTCACAGAGGTCCAAACTCTCTGTTGGTACCTCTGAAAATAAAAATTTCCCTCCCCAAAAGTGGATCAGAAAGTTTACCTAGGCACTACTGCAAATGTGAGGTGGCTACAAATAACCATGACTTGAACTCAGCGAGGGGAGGAGGTGAAGAAAAGTCACGATGGATGTTTGCGTTTCCTGCCCAGGGTGTCCTGGCCCCTTATCTGACACTCTGGGACATGTGCAGGGGGGTCAGCATCTCCTCAAAGATGGCTCCCTTCACGTTGGAGCCCCTCAGGTTGGCTTCCTGGAGGTCACAGCCTGACAGATCACAATTCTGAAAAGGGGGGAAAGAAAAATTATTATTAACGTTAATTGAGCAGAGACAGAACTCTGCTCTAATTTCCCTTCACTCTGTTTAACTCTGCAGCTGGAGAAAAGCCACCAAATCCCACAAATCACCACCTTTTTGCCCACATTTATGTATTTATGTGTAAAAAATAAAAGGTAACTCACCTCCAGGTCAGTCCCTGCCAGCGTGGCTCCTCTGAGGTTGCAGTTCTTTAGTTTGGCGTTTTTCAGCGTGGCCACCCTGAGGTTGATCCCCGTCATTTGACTGCCCTCCATGTCCACTCCCTTCAGGTTGGCACCTGCAACACACCCAGGGCAGGGAAATCAGCCAGGAATGATCCCCTGGAGCATCCCCAGCACCTGGGGCAGCTGGGACACGTCAAGGCACAAATGGGAATTTAAGGGAGCTGGAGAGGTGAAGGCAGAACTGGGAATTTAAAGAGCTGGAGAGATCNGAGAGGTGAAGGCAGAACTGGGAATTCCATGAACTAGGAGAGGTCAACGTAGAACTGGGAATTTAAGGAGCTGGAAGAGGTCAAGGCAAAACTGGGAATTCCATGAACTAGGAGAGGTCAACGTAGAACTGGGAATTTAAGGAGCTGGAAGAGGTCAAGGCAAAACTGGGAATTCTATGAACTGTGAGAAGTGAAGGCAGAACTGGGAATTTAGGGAACTGGGAGAGGTCAAGGCACAACTGGGAATTCAGTGAGTTGGAAGAGGTGAAGGAAGAACTGGGAATTTAAGGAGCTGGGAGAGATGAAGGCAGAACTGGGAATTTAAGGAGCTGGGAGAGATGAAGGCAGAACTGGGAATTTAAGGAGCTGGGAGAGGTGAAGGCACAACTGGGAATTTAAAGAACTGGGAGAGATCAAGGCACAACTGGGAATGTATTGATTATTTGGCAGAACCAGTCCAGAGTTGCAGCCTCTTCCTCGTGTACTATACAAACACAGCTCAATTTCTGTCACATAAATCCACAGGCACAGGGCTGTTTCCAGGGAATAATTAACAGGCAAAAATCTCACCTTCCAAATTAGCTTTAAGGCCTGATGGGTCTTCAAAGTTGCAGCCTTTGAGGGACGCCCCCTCTGCGTTGGAACACAACATCTTCACCCCCTGCAGGTTTGCACACTGCAGAGACAGGAGGAAATAAACACCAAAAACCAGCAGGACACGGATTTAAATCTGCATTACAAGTGAACTCCCCAAAACACAACTCCCTCTGTTACTGTGAGGAACAACCACAGAAAACATTGAAAAAATGATTTTTTTTTTGTTCCAATCCTTGTTTTTTAAGAGATTACAATTCCTCAAAGCACAACCCCCCTGTCACTATGAGGAAATATAGGAACGCTGAAACAACCACTGAAAAAAATTGGAAAAATTATATTATTTTTCTTCTAATCCCATTTTTTTTTTGAGAGATTACAACTGAACCCCCAAAGCACAACCCTCCTTTCACTGTGAGGAACAACCACAGAAAACATTGAGAAACTGATTTTTTTTTTTGTTCCAATCCCTGGTTTTGGAGAGATTACAACCCCCCTCTCACTATGAGGAAGTGTGGGAACACTGAAACAACAACAGAAAAAACTGGGAAATTTTTTTTTTTTTGTTCCAATCCCTGTTTTTTGAGATATTACAATCCCCCAAAGCACAACTCCCTTGTCATTGTGATGAAATGTGGGAACACTGAAACAACCACAGAAAAAACTGGAAAACTGGTATTTTTTTTGTCCCAATGCCTGTTTTTTGAGGCCAGGGCAGGGTGCAGTGTCCTTACATCCAGCACAGAGCCAGAGAGGTCAGCTCTCTCCAGGTTGGCACAGCACAGGTTGGCGTGGGCCAGGTTGCAGCGGCTCAGATTTGCCATCTTGAAGTTGATGTAACGAAGGTCCAGGCGGGAAAGGTCGGCCCCACTGAAATTCAGACCCTGGAAAAAAACAGTGAACAGCCCCAAAATGGTCACAAGCAGGGGAAGGGGGAGGGCTGGATATAAAAGAATTAAAAGAAACATGGCTGGGTAGTTGTGTGTGTAAATCTAGATGCATAAACAGATGTGCTGGAATGTTTTCAGTGCCTTAAAGGGGCTGATAAAATGATGGGAAAGGGTTTTTTATATGGACAGAGAGTGCAATGGATTTGGAGATCAGGTTTAGGTGGGATATTGGGAAGGAATTCCTGGCTGGGCTGGAATTCCCAGATTTGCTGTGGCTGCCCCTGGATCCCTGGAATGTCCAAGGCCAGGCTGGGATAACCTGAGACAGTGGGAGGTGTCCCTGCCCATGGCAGGGGTGGCTCTGGATGGGATTTAAGTTCCCTTCCAAACCAGGATTCTTTGATTTTGTTTTCCCATCCCTCTGTGGGCGCTGCAGGAACAGCCCTGGACACTGGGAATGTGCTGGGCAGGAGGGGCTGGAGGGACAGGACACAGGGAATGGCTTCAGACTGACAGAGGGCAGGGATGGGTGGGATATTGGGAAGGAATTCCTGGCTGGGATGGAATTCCCAGATTTGCTGTGGCTGCCCCTGGATCCCTGGCAGTGCCCAAGGCCAGGCTGGGATAACCTGGGACAGTGGGAGGTGTCCCTGCCCATGGCAGATTGGAACAGGATTATCCCTAAGGTCCCTTCCAACCTTTTTTTGCTTTTAGTTAGTTTATCTAGCTGAGGCAAAGAAGCTTCCCTGGACTGGTTTTTTCCCCTCTTTTTCTTGGGACTGTTTAAATTCCATGGTTCTATATAAACAAACACTCCCAAGATCATTTCTTCTATTCCACACCACCACGAAATGTAAATTCAAACCTCTCAAGACTTAAATATTTCCTGAAAACAGGCTGTAGTTTTAACCTGTGAGAGGGCAGGGCTGGCTCAGGTGTGGGGAAGCAATCCCTGGAGGTTTTTTTGGGAGGACAAAGGCTGAGCTCCCTCACCTGGCAGCGCAGCTCGGACTTGGTGGGTGTCGCCAGCAGGAACCGCACAAACTCCTTCCGAGAGATGGGAGAGTGATCCTCGGCCGGCTGCGAGTTCTGGGGAGAGAGCAGGACAGCAGTGAATTAATTCCACATTCCCTGGAGTTCTGGGGACAGGGACAGCAATAAATGACACCTTTCCTTGCGTTCTGGGGACAGGAGAGAGCAGGGACAGCAATAAATGACACCTTCCCTGGGAATTCTGGGGTCAGAAGAGGGACAGCAATAAATGACACCTTTGCTGGAATTCTGGGGACAGGAGAAAACAGGGACAGGCATAAATTACACATTCCCTGGAATTCTGGTTCTGGAGACAGGAGAGAGCAGGGACAGCAATAAATGACACCTCCCCTGGAANCAGGAGAGAGCAGGGACAGCAATAAATGACACCTTCCCTGGGAATTCTGGGGTCAGAAGAGGGACAGCAATAAATGACACCTTTGCTGGAATTCTGGGGACAGGAGAAAACAGGGACAGGCATAAATTACACATTCCCTGGAATTCTGGTTCTGGAGACAGGAGAGAGCAGGGACAGCAATAAATGACACCTCCCCTGGAATTCTGGGGACAGGAGAGAGCAGGGACAGCAATAAATTAATTCCACATTCCCTGGAATTCTGGGGACAGAGCAGGGACAGCAATGAATGACACCTGCCCTGGAATTCTGGGGAGAGGAGAGAGCAGGGACAGCAATGCATTAATTCCACATTCCCTGGGAGAGAGCAGGGACAGCTCTGAGTTACACCTGTCCTGGGAGAGCAGGGACAGCTCTGAATTCCACATTCCCTGGGAGTTCTGGGGGGAGAACAGGGACAGCCCTGAGCTACACATTCCCTGGGAATTCTGGGGACAGCCCTAAGCTACACCTGCCCTGGGAGAGCAGGGGACAGCACTGAGTTCCATATTTCCTGGGAATTCTGGGGAGAGGAGAGAGCAGGGACAGCTCTGAGTTACACCTGCCCTGGGAGAGCAGGGGACAGCAATGAATTAATTCCACATTCCCTGGAAAAGCAGGGGACAGCCCTGAGTTCCACATTTCCTGGGAATTCTGAGGAGAAAACAGGGACAGCCCTGAGCTAACCCTGCCCCGGGAAAGCAGGGACAGCAATAAATTAATTCCATATTCCCTGGGAATTCTGAGGCCCGCACTGAGTTCTATACTCCATGAGAATTCTGGGGACAGCCCTGAGTTCCATATATTCCTGGGAATTCTGGGTTCACCAATAAATGACACATTCCCTGGGAAAGCAGGACGAGCACCCAGGCCTTACACAGATCAAAGGTACCTTAATAGCAACTTCCAGGTGTTCAATGAGGGAGTCGATCCCAAAAAACCTGGCTTCCTCCAAAACCCCTAGAAACAAAGCAGGGCTGGTTATTGCAGGGAATTGCTGAGCCAGAGAGCAGCTCCCTCCTCTCCCCTGACTGGAGAACACACACACATTATACTGGAGGTAACTGGGAGGAAACAGAGGAAAAGTTTGCTTGCAGCTAAAAGGAAAAACACAACTCACAACATTAGCATTAGGTTAAAGAATTGCAGATATTAATCCAGAATATATTTTTTTTAATGCTCCAAAGAGAAAGAAATAAACAACCAACCAAACCTATCCTCATTATAAAGCAAACACACAGAGCTGCACTGCTGAGAACAAATCCACCAAAAAAAAGGGGGAAAAACTCCCAACCATGGGGGAAAAATGAGCACACAAAGCTTCCCCCCTCTGGCTTTATGAATTCCAAGGAGGAATAATTGAGATTTCAGACAGGTAATACCTACCTAGCAAATTAATGCCATCATTTACAATGAGCTGTCCGTGACGCAAATAGTTCAAAATGGGCTCAAAATACTCAGGACTGCGGTCAATGAGGAAAGCTCCTCTAGGATCTTGCTTATTCCCCCAAGCATCTGTTTCCACAACATATATATATATTAAAATTACTTTTGATGTAGTGATAAAAGAGTATTTGCTTCAGTTTTTAGAGATTTTTTTTGTTTTAATTACCGAAGGGGATTTGGAATAGTAAATATTCCACTTGGAGAGTGAAGGAAGGAAAAGAGGAGTGGGGAGGGGAAAAAAAAATCAGCTTAAAATTAATTTGTTCCTACTCTGAATAACTGAGTTTTTTAAAACATACAAAAGAATCATGGCCAGGATAAAAGCAGCACTGAATTTATTTAGTCTGATTGTCTCCCTGTGCTGAGTTTGCTCATTGGCTCTGCAGGCAAAACTGAGGGAGATGCAACAAGATGAAAAACCTCAAACCAAATAAACAAAACAAAACAAAATAAAGGACCTAAACTACTCACAGTGGATGGGAGGTGTATTTACAGTTTGTGAGATGATCAACATTGGGTGGTGAGATGATAAACAGAGAGAAATAAAACTTAACAAATAATTCTCTGTTCTGCCCTGGCACTTGAACATACTTTGGATATTTTAATTTATGAACAAGAGCCTCAGCTTGACAGTGACTTTTGCCTATTTTGCCCATTTATTACTCAAAAACAATGCAATTTATCTCAA
Organism: Zosterops borbonicus; assembly: GCA_007252995.1. NCBI lineage: Eukaryota > Metazoa > Chordata > Aves > Passeriformes > Zosteropidae > Zosterops > Zosterops borbonicus. Next base: position 20,253 of record SWJQ01001281.1, on the reverse strand, counting down.
TGTACTCACCTTTATCTTTGAACATGTGTGCCAACATACTGTCAGGCTCTTTGTTAACCAAAGTGCTCCTGGAAAACAAAACCAGCCCAACTTTACTTTCCCTTCACCTGTAAATGTTTAAAAATTAATTTCTTGCCAAAATGTGGCAGCAAATACAAAACACAGAGAGAGCTGCAGGAGTCAAAGACCTTTTTAAGGTGTTTTGCTTTAGTGAAATGAAGTTTTGGAAGGTTTTGAAGACCATTTTTACCGGGTGGTGGTGAAATATCTGCCTCCCACATTGAGGGTCAGCCAGTCTGTGTGAGACCCTGTCAGCTCCTCCTGAGCTCTCCCATCAGTCTGAGGATCTGCAGGGGAGAAATAAAGTCATTATTGGGAAAAATTGTGAATATTGTTTAATTACAAACAGGTATCTTCTGAAAACACCATAAAATAAATACAAATATCCAAATCTTTAGTTTGTATGAAAGCAAAATAAACTGTAGTTAATGAAAGATTAAATGTAAGAATTACAGACTCACCAATGAAGGGCTCCCCTTCACAGACAAACAAAACATCATCATCCCTGAGACAGGAGAAAAGAGAAGGTTAATCATAATTTATTCTTCATCTAATTGACACTGCGACCTCTCCTGATTATTTACAGATAAATTATAACCAGTGAACATTAGCTGGAAGTTCTGTATCTGATATTTTTATCTGTTATTTTGCAGGTTCTACTGGATTGGAATGGGATGACTTGACCAGAGATTTTATCTGCAGCAGCCAGGTAGGGACCATTTGTGTAATCAATTAATTCTTCCAAAATAGCTACTTTCCTCCCCAGTCTGGGGCTATTCTGTGAAGCCAAAGCAGTGACAGAATTTATTTCTTTTACAGAAAACCCTCCTATTGCAGGTCTGACTGGAATAGTGGGGATTTCATGGCACAAACATTGCCCTGGGAGGAGCTGAAAAGGCCTCAGACACAGCTTGGATCAACCTCTGAATTAATAAATGGTTTCAAATTAAAAAGAAGTTAAAAATATGTGAAAGGACCTTTAAGGCATCCTGGCTGGAAATGATCACATCTGTTTTTTAGGGTATTGATTATGGAGGATTAATTAACAGGTTATTCTCTTGATCCACAGCCCTGATTTGCCTTTTCCTGCCTGCTCCTCACCTCATCAAAGCAATATCATCAAAGGGGGATTAATTAATTAATTAACAGGTTATTCTGTTAATGCCCAGCCCTGATTTGCCCTTTCCTGGCTCTTCCTCACCTGATCAAAGCAATATCATCAAAAGGGGATTAATTAACAAGTTATTCTGTTAATGCAGAGCCCTGATTTGTATTTTCCTGGCTGCTCCTCATCGAAGGAGGATTAATTAACAGGTTAATCTCTTAACCCACAGCCCTGATTTGTATTTTCCTGGCTCTTCCTCACCTGATCACAGCAATATCATCAAAGGAGGATTAATTAACAGGTTAATCTCTTACTCCACAGCCCTGATTTGTCTTTTCCTGCCTGCTCCTCACCTGATGAGGGCAATATCATCGATGAGCCCTCCCTTCCCGTTGTAGACACTGGTGGCTTTGATCCCCAGCTTGTTGCTGGCCACGGAGAGCAGATCTGAGAGAGTCCCATACACAGCCACCACCTGGGCAAAGAGAAAACACAGCAGATTGTGTTTGTGTTTTTTTTTTGTCAACAAAAACAAATCCATGCATGAAAAGTTTCACTCTTTAAAAAAAAAAATTATAAGTTTAATGAGAATTAAAAATAGATAATTAGGGTTTTTTTGGCCAAGAGTGCCTGGCATAAAGTCCAGCCAGCAGCACACCTTTCACTCCTTCACACTTGGATATTTAAGGATTAAATCCTTTCAATCATCTTATCNCTTGAGGTTTTTGGTTGTTTTCATTTTGATAAAAAAAAAACCAGAAATTTTTATACAGGGTTATAAGGTGATGACCCTCTCCTATACTTTTTGGTTTGGTCAATTTAGATGTTGCATAGAAGGAAAAAAAAATCTCAGTCTTTTTACTATTTATACTCTGTCACAATCAGAAAATCCATTCATCACTTTTCTAAACTCTATTCATAAAAGATAATACAGTACAATTATACACATCACTTTTCTAGACTATTAATAAAATATAATATGGTATAATAATAATATTCATTCTAATATTTGTAAAAAGCCAACTTTATAATCTGCATTTATAACACACGGAACTCCCAAAGTTCTGCCACTTCAGGTTCATGAAGAGGAGCAAAATCCATTTGGATCTTGACCAAAAAACGAGTGAAAAGACCCAATTTTGGTGCTGGAACAAAAAACCAGGGTGACTTTTGCACAACTCCCACCAAAACTCACAGCGAGGGAACAGATGTTGGTGCTGTAAGAACATAATTCTTTATTTCTCTAAAGAAATCTTGCTGTTTATTCTGTTCCAAGCCTCTCCCAAAGGTATTTTCCTCCCTGAAACCAGGGGTTAAAGGACAGAACTGTCTGCACTGAGGCTGGGAATGGGAAAATGAGGATCACAGAACTGCAAAGGTGAGATGTGCTCACACCAACTCCTGCACTCCAGGCCCGGCTGGAAATAGCGGGATCACGGCCAGAATTAATAAATAACACATTAAAGCACAGTCACATCAAGGTCTACACTCAGAAGGTGGATGGAAAAACATCACAATCACCGCGGGCTCTGTGGAGCTGCACCCCGGGCCTTTTCCTCTGCTGGACAAGCACCGCTCAGGCCTAAAAAACGCTGTTCTCAGCCTCGAGACCATTTTAGCGAGGTTTTAAACAACTAAACGCGATTATTCCCGAGGTAACCCCCCAGCAGGGTCAACCTCCCCCTCAGAGCTCATCCCACAGAGCCGAGCCGGACGCGCCTCCCTCAAAGCGCCTCCAGCCGCCACACATCCCCGCCTGACACGATTCCCTCCATGAGCAGCTCGGGGGGACCCCGCGGCCCTCAGGCCCGGCTGTCCGGGGTGTTTCGGGCCCGGTGGGAGCGGAGGGTCCGACCCGGGCCCGGCCTCACCTTCCCGTTGCGGGCGCTGCCGTTGACGAACAGCGTCACCCGCCTCATGCTGCGCCCGCCGCCGCGCCGACACCCGGAAGGGGCGGGCGCCTGACGGGCGGCCCCCGCGGCCAATCAGCGCCGCGCGGCGCCGCGCAGCCGCCCAATGGATGCGCGTCAAGGCGGGTTTGGTAGCCGCCCACTGGGAGTAGGCGGGGCGAAGGCAGGGCGGCAGCCAATGGCGAGAGGAAGAGGCGGCTGTATTTGCATAGTCGCTCCGCGATTGGTTGCCGCCCGTCACGTGCGTGCGGGCCGTTGAATGGATTCATTTAATCGCTTTATTTTTTTTTCCTCTCGTACCGAGGTGGTGCTGCGGTTCAACCGCCCGCGATCCTTCCGCCGGCTCAAAGAGTCCCCCTGCCCCCGCAAAACCCCGCGGAGCCCCGCGGAGCCCCGGGACAGAGCAGCGCTGGGGGGTCACCCTAATGATCCGTCCTCCCTGCGGGGCTGCTGGGGCCGGGGTGGGTGCTGAGGGCGCTGGGGGTGGCCGAAGGGGCGGGGGCGCGGAGGGATCCGCGGGGGCGTGGCGCGGTTTGAAAGTGCGAGGCGGGCCGGGAGCTGGGCTGAGGTGAGGGCGGCGAGCGGGGAGCCCTGGGGTGACCGGGGACGGGAGTGGGGAACCCTCGGGCTTGGCAGGGAGAGAGCGGGGAGCCCTTGGCGTGACCGGGGACGGGAGTGGGTGAACCCTTGGGGGTGAACAGAAGCGGGAAACTCTCGGTGTCGGCAGGGAGCGAGAGTGGGGAGCCCTTGGGGTGGCTGGGAACAGGAGCGGGGAGGCCTCGAGGGTGAACGGGAACAGGAGCGGGAAATCCTCGGGGTTAGCTGGGAACCCTTGGGGTGAACGGAAACAGGAGTGGGGTGAACCCTCGGGATTAGCTGGGAACCCTTGGGGTGAACAGAAAAGGGGAAACCCTCGGGATTGTCAGGGAACGGAGTCAGGGAGCCCTGGGGGTGCCCGGCAGGGTTCGGGGGTACCGGGGCTCTCTCGGTGTCTGTGGGGGCCCTTCCCCAGGGGATGGCACAGGCCGAGGGGGGAGTGCCGGGCTGGGCTCTGATTGTGGCCTGAAAGCAGAAAAAAACACAATAAAAATGGAAGAAAAAGGTCTTAAGCAGTTTAATTTCGCCAGTTTTGCTTCTAAAAGTGCACGTATTTGCAGGAGTGAAGTTTCAGAGTCATGTTATTGAGTTGTCTGTCATTAACTTCAAGAAATTGACTGAAAAAAACCCACTATTTTTGAAGTTTCTACTTAAAAGCTCGTGGTATTCAAATAAAAACCAAAATATTACTAGTGTTGTTTCTTTGCAAAACTTGTCTTCCCTTTTTGCTGCTACTAATTAATGTTAATAAAAGTAAATATTAAAAGCTGATATTTATTGTAACACATGGAGCAAAACAGCCTCAGTGTGATGGTGGTTAATGTGTTTTATACAATTATTTTATACACTTATTTTATATCAATGTGAGGTTTGACAGAGTGAAATCACAGCCTTGTGGCTCCTTATCCTCAGCCACTGTTTATTATGCCCATTTTTATTGCTTTGTATTTCTCTTTCTGGTCCCTGCCCCGTTTGTGTCCTTTCCCTGCAGTTTTTTAGGGATAAATTTACAAACACCTTGTCCAGGAAAAATGTGGTTTTGAGAAAAGTTTGAGTGTGATAGTTAGTAAATAATAATTCTTTTTCTTTTTAATAGGAATCTGTAATTACAGGAGCAAAAGCTGAGTGAATGTTCCTTCAAATAAATCCCAAACGATGCTCAGAGGATCTAAAACTCCCCTGAAAGTTAAAGAAAATGAGAATTCTTGTCCTGAACAGAAGGCAGAGGCCTCTTTCACACCATCCAGAGACCAGAAGAGCTGCAAAGTGACCAAACCCAAACCCATCAGAGCCTCCAAGAAGGAGAATTTCAGCGATGGGAACCAGCCACGGGCACCAAAACGTGCCCTGAAATGCCCCAAAGGGCCCCAGGAGGGTTTGGGGGCCCCCCAGGGGTGTGTTGGGGGCTGTTTTGGGGGGCTCAGTGACCCTCCCTGGCCTCTGCACACTGAGGATTTCTCCAGCAGCCCCTTGGGAAATGATTTCTCCACTCCTGAGAGGGACAGAGGGGAAGGAAAAGCTGATTTTGGACTGTGTGAAGAGAGGAAAACACCCCTTGGTTTTGCTGCTGTGGTGACTGCAGAGCTCGGGATGGCTCAGGAGAGTTTTGGCTGCAGAGCCACGGGTGAGGCTGGGCTGAAAAATGACTTTTGTCCTTTTCTGAGGAGCTTCTCCAGCTGCTTTAGCCCAATCTGCTGCCAGAGGTTCTAATTTAGGGCAGATTCAGAGATCCCAACTCAGTCCTCACACCGAGCTGGGGTTATCCCTGACCCTGCTGCTGCAGCAAAGGTGCTTTAATGGGGAGAAACTTCTAAATCAGACATTAAACCAGCCAATTTCTTCATTTATCACATCTAATCCTGCTAAGCACTTGATTTATTAACCATTTCCCTGGGTGTTTTGGGAAAATAAATAGTGGATGATGGAGAAAACTCTGAAATCTTTGTGGGATTAAAACCCTCCAACACTCTGTGAAGCTGTTGCTGCAACATCTTTATAGGAATATCCCATTTATACCATTTAACTGGACAATTTATATCCCACACACTTAAAATCTCCCTGTTTCTCTCTCTTCACTTAATGAAGTGCCTTGAGTTTCACAAGGGAATTACAGGAGAAATTCTGCAAGCCTTGGTAAACACTAACAAGCAATTGAGGAGCTAAAAAGGCAGCCTTGGCTTTTTAATTGCTTTTTAGGCCTTTAATTTGATGTGCTCAGGGAGGCTCCTTGGGCTGAGCAGGTCATTTTTGTATCTCAGAATAAATACCATTAAATCAACCTGAAAAAAGGATTTAAAATTTACCATTTTAGAGTTTTAGCTATTACACTTTTGTGGCTTTGCACTTTGTTGTTCTTTTTAACCTCTCCTATCATCCTCCTTTTTTCAGGGACTTCCCCAAATTCACGAAAATTCAGGAGAAGATCAACCATTGGCCTGAGGGGCTCCCCAGAGAACAACACCCTGATCAGGTACCTGGCCCAGCAGAGGAGCAGCAGGCAGAAAGAACCTTTCACCCAGGTGAGAATCTTCCCAAATTCCTGATGGGAAACTTCCCATCCCCTCCAGGAACCTCCTTTTTCTGGGAAAAGGGGAGAACCCAGCAGAAGAAATAAAAATTACATTGATTTGCTGCTGTCCTTTGCTCACTTGACTGCAGGACAAGGAAATATTCCAATTTTTTTTCACACTGGGATTTCTTCTCCACATTGAGCTTTTGCTGATGTATTTTAACTTTTTTTTGTTACTTTCCTCTGTTTGCTGCTCTTGGTTTTGGGTAATTAAACTTGGTTTTTGGGTAATTAAAGGCTGCACTTGGTTTTTTGGGTAATTAAAGCATTGCTGGTTCCAAGTGAAGTCAATTCAAGCATGAGTGACTCTGTTAATCAGATTTGTTCATGATTTGAACTATCCTGGGCTGTCAGAAAGCAAATTCTAGACTAGAAAAAGAGATTAAATTCAATAAAAATGTACCAGATTTCTGGGCAAAATTCCTTTACTGGGTAAAATTCCCTTTTCTCCTTATTTTTACTGCACAGACACAATGGCAGCCAGGTTAAATCTTGGTTATTTTATGTCATTAAAACATTAAAGCTCAAAGAGTGAGGGAAGAAATGCCTGATGGGGGGGTTAATTTTCTTTTGGCAGATCAGTCCTTTTAGACCTGCAAACGTGAGGCCTCTGAAGGACAAGATTGATGCTTTCCAAGCCTCCTTTGAATCCCTGCGAGAGGCTGAGGGGGAGCTTTCCCAGGAAAGAGGTTCCTGTAAGTTATTAATGATCCTGCTCAGTGATTTATCTTAAATATCAGCTCTTCTTTTAGGCTAAAAAGCATCAAATTAGAAATCCTTCTTAGGAAATAAAATAATTTTAATTTTTAAGGCTCAGCACAGATGTCTGTGTTTGGTTTGAAGTTTGTTTTGTTGGTTTAAACCATCTCAATGCACCCTGATTCTCCAAAAACTTGTATTTTTGAGACTCTTTCCTTCCTAAATTTGTACTCTTTGATGGGTTTCTCACTGAGCATTAATATTTTTGCACTTTTGTTTTCCAATGAAACAGAGAATAATTTTCATTTTGCTCCTGTCATTGCTGGTCTTAATAACATTTGTATGCAAAGAATCACTTTATTTATTTTGGAGGTTAATAATATTATTTTCAAAACAGATCTAAAAAAATTTGTTCTTACCTGACTTTTTGCACCCCTCGATGAAGAGACACAAAAAGAGAGAATTCATTGCAAAACCTGAAGTTTTGTCTTTGTATTTTGTTTGGGTTCTGTTTTATTTTTGAATTGCTGCAGCTCAGAACAAATCACCTCTTCAAAAAGAGCCCAACCTGCAGCGCTGGAGTGAAAATTTCACCTTGGGCAACAGAGGAGCTGCTTGGAAAGGAAATTTCAGTGGAAATGGGAGCAGGAGGAGCAGGAGTGAACTCAGGACCTGCAGCATCTTGTCTCCACAGCGAGCTGGGATCATCCCTGACCCTGCTGCTGCTGCTGCAAAGGTGCTTGGAATGGGGAGAAACCTTTAAATCAGGCATTTAAACAGACAATTATTCATTTATCATGTCTAATCACTTCATTAATTAACCACTTTCAAAGCATTTCCCTGGAAATTATTTTTTTTTTTGGGAAAATAAATGCAGGGAAAATTTGAGAATTTTTGGGAAAATTAATTCAGAAATAGTGTGTGATGGAGAAAACTCTGAAATCTTTGTCTGTGGGATTAAAACTCTCCATAGTTGGTGCTGGTGTAAAAATCCTGTAATTTTTTCTTCAGGAATGGGTTTTTGAGCAGCAAAATCCTGTAAAATCCTTGGAGACTGCAGTAATTGGAGACACCCTGGAACCAGACCACGGTAAGAGGAGTCAGCACTGTTCTAATCTTTGTTAAACTCTCATTAAGAAAACAAAATAGTGGAATATTTGTCAAGAAATGCTTCAGCTGACATTTGTCATCTTGTTCACAATTTAGGATGCAGCAGAAACCTGATGTAACTTTTCCTTCATGCAGTGCTCCTTTTTTTATATGTTTTATAAATAGCAAACAGGAAAACATCAAAACAGGTGTCAAGTAATCAAATAGAAATCAGTTAAATCATCAAATAGAAATCAAATATCAAATAGAAAATATGAAAACAGCAAATATGGCTCAAAAAGAGCTGAAATTTGTAGACTGATGGCTTTTTGTGCACAGGAGATTCTGTGTGTTTTTACAGCTCAATGTTTTTAGCAGTAAAATTCTCTGGGTTTCACATTTTTAGCATGAAAGTTTTGTGATTTTTTCCTTCAACCTCTCAGTGTCCCAGCTCTGTGCTTGCTCCCAAGTTTCCAGGTGTGAGTGCAGTGATGCTGCCCCACATCTCAGCCCAAGGAAAACTGTGGAAGATCTGGGAATGTTTGATGGAAACCAAAGCCCTGGGACACCTCAGGGAGCAGGGAACACCTTCCCCAGCTGTGACCTGTCCCAGAGCAGCTCCCTGCTGAGATCCATCCTGAAGAAAACCCCAGGGATGGAGCTCAGGGACAGCCCCAAGGTTGGTTCACTCAGGATGAGCTTCAAGGTGACTGATTGCTGAAGTTGGGAATGGTTTGGGAATTATTTAATGTTGCTGGGAGATTTCATGTTGTGAGAGGATCTGGGGTGACCCAATCAAACCTTCCAGGACCTGAAGGGGGGACAGGAAAAATGGAGAGAGGCTTTACAAAGGTCTGGAGGGACAGGACACAGGGAATGGCTTCAGACTGACCAGGGACAGGGTTAGGTGGGATGTTGGGGAGGAATTCCTGGCTGGGATGGAATTCCCAGATTTGCTGTGGCTGCCCCTGGATCCCTGGCAGTGCCCAAGGCCAGGCTGGGATAACCTGGGACAGTGGGAGGTGTCCCTGCCCATGAGATGAGATGAGATTTAAGGTCCCTTCCCAACCCAAACCATTCCTGGATTCTTTGATTTTGTTTTCCCATCCCTCTGTGGGCACTGCAGGAACAGCCCTGGACACTGGGAATGTGCTGGGCAGGAGGGGCTGGAGGGACAGGACACAGGGAATGGATTCACACTGACAGAGGGCAGGGATGAGTTGGATTTTGGGGAGGAATTCCTGGCTGGGATGGAATTCCCAGATTTGCTGTGGCTGCCCCTGGATCCCTGGCAGTGCCCAAGGCCAGGCTGGGATAACCTGGGACAGTGGGAGGTGTCCCTGCCCATGAGATGAGATGAGATTTAAGGTCCCTTCCCAACCCAAACCATTCCTGGATTCTTTGATTTTGTTTTCCCATCCCTCTGTGGGCGCTGCAGGAACAGCCCTGGACACTGGGAATGTGCTGGGCAGGAGGGGCTGGAGGGACAGGACACAGGGAATGGATTCACACTGACAGAGGGCAGGGATGAGTTNAGGGAATGGCTTCACACTGACAGAGGGCAGGGATGGGTGGGATATTGGGAAGGAATTCCTGGCTGGGATGGAATTCCCAGATTTGCTGTGGCTGCCCCTGGATCCCTGGCAGTGCCCAAGGCCAGGCTGGGATAACCTGGGACAGTGGGAGGTGTCCCTGCCCATGGCAGGGGTGACAGTGATGTGATTTAAGTTCCCTCCCAGCCCAAACCATTCCAGGATTCTGTGAAACTCAGAAAGAAGAAGCCAAACCAGTCCCAGGTTCCAGGGCAGGGGTGACACTGGGTGACTTTCAAGGTCCCTCCAACCCAAAACATTCCAGAATTTCCTGGAGAGGGACTGGGGACAAGGGATGGAGGGACAGGACACAGGGAATGGCTTCACACTGAGAAAGGGGAGATTGGGGTGGGATATTGGGCAGGAATTCCTGGCTGGGAGGGTGGGGAGGGGCTGGGATGGAATTCCCAGATTTGCTGTGGCTGCCCCTGGATCCCTGGCAGTGCCCAAGGCCAGGCTGGGATAACCTGGGACAGTGGGAGGTGTCCCTGCCATGGCAGGATCATTTGAAGCTCCTTCCCACCCAAACCATTCCATGAAATGAATGTTTTTGAGTTTTATTCATGCAGCAAACAAGTTTGGTTAAACAAAAGGACTGATTGTTAAATGCTGCTTAGAGGACAATAATTAAATTTTATTGAATTATATCCCTTAAATTTGACAGGAACACCCAAACAGTGCCATTGACAGAGGAGGAGGTGAATCTGCTGCATTCTCCAATTGTGTAAAAACCTTTGAAACGTTGCAAACAGGTCAGATTCTCCTTTCTAAGAAAAAAAATTGTATCCCTTGACTTTCATTAGCTCTTTTTTAAATAGATGAAAAGGTTTTTCCTCTTTGCTAAATCTGATTATTGGGATTAATCATTGAATGACCTTGTGGCATTTTGTTGATGACATGGAAAACAAAATTGGCAAGGAAAGGAATGTCTACCAAAAATAAAAGTTAATTAATAAAAAATAACTTTTAAAAATTAATAAAATTAATGAAAAATAAAAATTAATCCCACCTCAAAACTTCAGAAAGCCTCAAACACCAGAACAGAATCCCTGAGATTTTAAAAGAATTTTACACTTTTCAACTGGGTCATTTTTAGTCTGTTTTTTCTTTAATNTTTTAAAAGAATTTTACACTTTTCAACTGGGTCATTTTTAGTCTGTTTTTTCCTTAATTTTTTGAATAAATCCAGAGTGAAAATCCTGGCTGGCTTCACATGTCAAAGTGGCATTTTGCTGATTTTAGGAGAATATTTAAATCCCTTGCAAAACCTCTGCTTTGTACCCCTTCCTCTTCACTCAACTCTTTATTTTTAGTCTTAGTCTTTAGTCTTTCTTAATTTAGTCTTGGTCTTTTATTTTTCCTTAATTTTTGAATAAATCCAGAGTGAAAATCCTGGCTGGCCTCACATGTCAAGATGTTGTTTTGCTGATTTTTAGGAGAACATTTAAATCTCTTGCAAATCCTCAGCTCTTTGCCCCTTCCCCTTCACTCATCTCTTAATTTTTAGTCTTAAGTCTTTCTTAATTTAGTCTTGGTCTTTTATTCTCCCTTAATTTTTGAATAAATCCAGAGTGAAAATCTTGGCCATGTCAAGGTGGCATTTTGCTAATTTTTAGGAGAATATTTAAATCTCTTCCAAATCCTCAGCTCTTTGCCACTTCCCCTTCACTCATCTCTTAATTTTTAGTCTTAATCTTTAGTCTTTCTTAATTTAGTCTTGGTCTTTTATTCTTCCTTAATTTTTGAATAAATCCAGAGTGAAAATCTTGGCCTCACATGTCAAAGTGGCATTTTGCTGATTATTTTGGTGCTGATTTTTAGGAAAATATTTAAATCCCTTGCAAAACCTCTGCTTTGTACCCCTTCCTCTTCACTCAACTCTTTATTTTTAGTCTTAGTCTTTAGTCTTTCTTAATTTAGTCTTGGTCTTTTATTTTTCCTTAATTTTTGAATAAATCCAGAGTGAAAATCCTGGCTGGCCTCACATGTCAAGATGTTGTTTTGCTGATTTTTAGGAGAACATTTAAATCTCTTGCAAATCCTCAGCTCTTTGCCCCTTCCCCTTCACTCATCTCTTAATTTTTAGTCTTAAGTCTTTCTTAATTTAGTCTTGGTCTTTTATTCTCCCTTAATTTTTGAATAAATCCAGAGTGAAAATCTTGGCCATGTCAAGGTGGCATTTTGCTAATTTTTAGGAGAATATTTAAATCTCTTACAAATCCTCAGCTCTTTGCCACTTCCCCTTCACTCATCTCTTAATTTTTAGTCTTAAGTCTTTCTTAATTTAGTCTTGGTCTTTTATTCTTCCTTAATTTTTGAATAAATCCAGAGTGAAAATCTTGGCCTCACGTGTCAAAGTGGCATTTTGCTGATTATTTTGGTGCTGATTTTTAGGAAAATATTTAAATCTCTTGCAAAACCTCTGCTTTGTACCCCTTCCTCTTCACTCAACTCTTTATTTTTAGTCTTAATCTTTAGTCTTTCTTAATTTAGTCTTGGTCTTTTATTCTTCCTTAATTTTTGAATAAATCCAGAGTGAAAATCCTGGCTGGCCTCACATATAAAAGTGGCATTTTGCTGATTATTTTGGTGCTGATTTTTAGGAAAACATTTAAATCTCTTACAAATCCTCTGCTCATTTCCCCTTCCCCTTCACTCAACTCTTTATTTAATTCCATCCCAACAGACACAACTGACAACCAGATCTCCAAAACACCCAAGAAGAAAAAAGTGACTTTTGGGGAAGTTTTGAGCCCTGAAATCTTTGACCAAAACCTTCCTGCCAACACCCCCTTGCGCCGAGGAGCCTCCCCAGGGTGTCCCCAGAGCCCCAGGGCGAGGCCAGACCCCTCTGAGGAGCCTTTACCCCTCCTGGATTTTGCTTGGGATGAGGTGAGTTGATTTTTCTCCATCCTCTGGGAAATTCTTGATCAGTTTTTGCTTAATTTTCTCCCTCCCGGCCTCTTTGGTTTTGCAAATCGATGAAATATTGAAGTAGAGTTTAAGAATCGCACTGAAAAATTGAATTTTTTTAGGAATTCTGAGCTGGTTTAGGAATTTTAGGAATTCTGAGCAGCACTTTGGGCTGGAGAGGTGGTTTAGAAGGTTTAGAGGAGGTTTAGAGGAGATTTAGAAGGTTTTTCTCTTACCTTAACATGTTTTTTCACTTTTTCTTACGTTTTGCTGCTTTTTTGTTTCTTTTTTGCCACCGAGAGCCAAAAGTGTTTTCTCTAAAAACTCAAAAGTTGAGTTTTTTAGGAATTCTGAGCTGGTTTAGGAATTTTAGGAATTCTGAGCAGCACTTTGGGCTGGAGAGGTGGTTTAGAGGAGGTTTAGAAGGTTTTTAAGGTTTTTCTCTTACTTTGAAATGTTTTTTCCCTTTTTCTTACATTTTGCTGCTTTCTGTTTCTTTTTCCCACTCAGAGCCAAAGGTGTTTCTCTAAAAACTCAAAAGTTGAGTTTTTGAGGAATTCTGAGCTGGTTTAGGAATTTTAGGAATTCTGAGCAGCACTTTGGGCTGGAGAGGTGGTTTAGAAGGTTTAGAGATAGTTTAGAAGGTTTTTCTCTTACCTTGAAATGTTTTTCCCTTCAATTTTTTTACATTTTGCTGCTCTGTGTCTCTTTTCACCACTCAGAGCCAAAGGTGTTTTCTCTAAAAACTCAAAAGTTGATTTTTTGAGGAATTCTGAGCTGGTTTAGGAATTCTGAGCATCACTTTGGCCTGGAGAACTGTTTTAGAAGGTTTTTCTCTTACCTTAAAATGTTTTTTCCCTTCAATTTTCTTACATTTTGCTGCTTTGTGTTTCTTTTTGCCACTCAGAGCCGAAAGTGTTTTCTTTAAGGAAACAAAATAAAATTTTCTCTGCAAACGCTGATGGACAAGGTCCATCCAAAAATCTGCTGTAATTTATTGCTAAAAATAATAATTTTTCATTTAAAGGAAGATGTTGAGCCTCTCCCAGAACTCCTGGAAGGTTCTGTGGCTGCAGAAGCTCCTCCACCTGTTGAAAATGCAGCAGGTAATTTTAATTTCTGTTTTTATCAGCAGATAATTAATCTTTTTATACCTAAAAATTGAGAGTTGAGGGGTTTGATTCATTTTTCTGTTTGTATTTATTTTTATTACAGAGGATATATTTCAAATGAAATGCTAAAATTTGAATGTTGGGATTTAAATGGAAATAAATTAATTTTCTTTTGAAGTTCCTTGTAGTGTTTACTGGATCTTATTTAAACTTGTGATGTTTTTCTGTGAAAAATTCACTACTTAAACTAATTTTTTTTTAAGAATTTTGATTCTAATTCTGTAATTTTGATGATTTTTACCCAACAACAAAAGAATTGAAAGTGGGTTGTGCATATTTATCTGTGAATATTCTAATTATTGTTACCAAATCCTCCCAAGTTGAGTTTTTCTCTATTTTGTAGAGCAAAGGAGATTTTTTTTATCTTGTCATATTTGATAGTCCTCAAGATTAAATTTCTACTCAAGACTGAAGTGCATAATATCAAAAATTATGTCCATAATTCCTTCAAAATGGGATTAATTTGCATCAAAACTGATTAAAAATCTATTTTTTTAATTATTTATTTGTAGTAGCAGAAAGTGACAAACCTGCCACGGTAACAACTCGTTCTGCTAAAAGGAAGGTGAGTTTCCTTATTGATAAAATTTCCTTTATTTTTTTAAACTTCTTTTATCCTTTTTGATGCTTAAAGAAGTTTTTCCAATGAGGATTTTCCATATCCAGGTTAAATAGAAATCCCTCCTGTCAGTGCCTTGAGGAAATGAGATTTTTTTTTTTCAGTGAAATGATTTTCCAGTTATTAAAATCACATCCTGATAATTAAATTGACAATTCCTGTTGAGTTTTCCAGGAGCNTTGAGATTTTTTTTTTTTTTTTTCAGTGAAAATGATTTTCCAGTTATTAAAATCACCGCCTGATAATTAAATTGACAATTCCTATTGAGTTTTCCAGGAGTTTTTCCAAATAATCTGATAAAATGTTTGGGGTTTGCTGGAATTTCAAGGCGCAGAATTGATTGTGCAAGAAAAGTGTTTTCAGTGTTGGGCAGATTTGGTGAGAGGGGGAGGCAAAAAAAAGAGGAATATTAAAAAAAATAACCAAATTTCTTTAAATAACAAGGTGAAAATTTACTGTGGTTTCATTAGAATGCAAAATTCAACAAATACAAAACTTATACAATACAAAATACAAATTTTCATTAACACAAAATTCATTATAATACAAATACAATATACAAACTTTGATTAATACAAAATTCAACGAATACAAACCTATGAAATACAAAATACAAACTTTGATCAGAATACAAAATTCAACAAATATAAACCTATAAAACACAAAATCCAAACTTCCATTAATACAAAATTCATTATAATACAAAACTTCTACATTACAAATACAAAATACAAACTTTGATTAGAACACTTAATTCAACAAATATAAACCTATAAAATACAAACTTTGATCAGAATACAAAATTCATTATAATACAAAACTTCTACAATACAAATACAAAAGACAAACCTTCCTTAGAATAGGAATTCAACGAATTCAAACCCTATAAAATACAAAATACAAACTTTGATTAGAATACTTAATTTAACAAATATAAATCTATGAAATACAAAATACAGACTTTGATCAGAATACAAAATTCAACAAATACAAACCTATAAAATACAAAATCCAAACTTCCATCAACACAAAATCCATTATAATACAAATACAAAATACAAACTTTCATTAATACAAAATTCAACGAATACAAACCTATAAAACACAAAATACAAACTTTGATGAGAATACAAAATTCATTATAATACAAAACTTCTACAATACAAATACAAAAGACAAACCTTCCTTAGAATACAAAATTCAACAAATATAAACCTATAAAATACAAACTTTGATCAGAATACAAAATTCAACAAATACGAACCTATAAAATACAAAATACAAACTTTCATCAATATAAAATTCATTATAATACAAAATACAAACTTTTATCAATACAAAATTCATTATAATACAAATACAAAATACAAACTTTTATTAATACAAAATTCAACGAATACAAACCTATAAAGTACAAAATACAAACTTTGATCAGAATACAAAATTCATTACAATACAAATACAAAATACAAACGTTCATTAATACAAAATTCAACGAATACAAACCTATAAAATACAAAATACAAACTTCCATCAATACAAAATTCATTATAATACAAAACTTCTACAATACAAATAGAAAATACAAACTTTGATTAGAATATAAAATTCAACAAGTGCAAACTTAAACAATACAAATACAAAATACAAACTTTCATTAGAATACAAAATTCAACAATTCTATACAAACTTCTACAATACAAATAGAAAATACAAACTTTCTTTAGAATACAAAAGGAAAGTTTTTCAACAAAAATTCAACTAAATTCAACAAATGCTAACTTCTAAAATACAAAATCCAACCTTTCATTAATACAAAATTCATTCCAATACCACCAGCACTGGATTGTGCTGTGTGAAACGAGTCTGGAATATTTAATTTCCCCTTGTGCCAAGCCCTGCTGAGGTTAACAGGGATTAATTGCAGTTGATTGTTGTTCTGGTGGGTTTTTAGTGTCCCCAAAATTCCTTTTCCCAGCAGGGCAGGGCCCTGGCAGAGGGGACTGAGCAGAGCTCAGGAGACACAGACACAGAGAGCAGCAAAGACACCGAAATTCCCCGGAGGAGCAAAATCCAGAGACAGAGGAATCCGAGCTCAGCTGTTCCCAAAAAGACCCAGGTGAGTGTCAGCCACTGCTGGAAGTGAATTCTGCTCTGATTTTTCCTTCTTTTTTTTATTTTTCCTTCTTTTTTTCATTTTTCCTTTTTTTTTATTATTTTTCCTTCTTTTTTTT
>SWJQ01001280.1:30535-50876 GCA_007252995.1 Zosterops borbonicus | reverse complement strand
AAAACAGTCTAGGAAGCTTTTTTGCCCCAGCTAGCTAGACTAGATTAAAGGAAAAATACTCTGACCGCTGTCTGTGCGTTCGATGAACACACAGTCCAAGGACGAAGAAGAAGTGCAGAGGAGTGAATAGTTTTTCAAGACAAACTGCAGGCTTCTTCTTTCTCTGCTCACTTCCAGAACCAGTCTTAAAGGTACAGAACACACAGAACAGACGATTGGGGATACAAGCATCATAGTCACCCTAGGACAGGGGTGCTGGTGGATTATTACAAACAAGTCTTTGAGATCGCTTAAAAAATCACTGGCAAGGGTACGAGCAAAAGTCAAATTTAGTATTAAGCATGAAAATACGACAAGTTCGTTGCCAAGATTCACTCTACTACTTACAGGACAGTTAAGGCACCACAAGGGAAAACAAGCAACAACAAAACCAAGCAAAATCCCGGCATTAAAAACAAAAGTGAACCGAGAACTATCTAGGGGTGTGTATGTATGTGTGTGAGACAAAAGACTGTGGGCAGGGAGAAAAAGGAACACGACCTAAAAGCTTAAGAGCACTCAAACATCATCGTACTTTAACTTAACTTATACTTTAAGCCCAACAATTTAATATAGGAAAAACACTTAACTTATACCTAACTTAATTTAAACTTAATTTATAGCTCAATCGTAACAATTTAACAGAGGAATAACACTTAACAGCATTTAACCTAACTTATAACTATAACTTCAAAGTCATATTTGGCAACTTAGCAGAAGAACAACACTTAGCAGCATTTAAGTAAGTTTATAACAACCTTACTTACAGGCCTAACTTACTTATATATCCAAGGTACTTAAACATCTAAGAAAGCAGTATTTATCTCAGATTTGCTATAGCATACATGCATGTTTATGCACCCAGACAGAAAGAGTCAGTGCAAGCAAGGTACCTGTGAAAAATTCTCCTCAGAGGTCAGTGAAATACTCACTTCAGATGCTTTTGCATGTCCTGACCAGCGAAGGGTTGGACATTGAGGAGTGAAGGTATCAGGCCAGGATACATAGTTTTTCAGAAATCCTCCAAGTATAGCAAACCTAAGGATTTGCTAGTTCTGAAAGGCTTCCCCCCCGAGAGGGAGCTTGCTGGTCACAGCCTGTTGCGGTTCCAGGAGAGCTCCAAAAGGTCTCATTTTGGCTCACTGTTTATAGGGTCACAAGAGAATGGGCTTTAGCCATAAGAGTGTTTAATTCCAGTCACAGTTTGGGTCGGCACTTTCTTTGGAAGTGTGAGAACAAGAATGTTAAGCCATTTGGGCAAGAAAAATAATTTCCAAGGTTGGTCATAAGGAAAACGAGCTTGTTAGACTACAGCAGTTCTTGGGAGCAAGACAGTGTTTCTGATAAGCTCAGGAAGAGCTGAGCCCAGGTGCTGTTTTCAAGGCCTAACAAGCATTTCTCAGATCACATTGCAGCCTAGAAAGGAGGAGAGGGCAATGTATCACCACATGGATGAAAGGCTGGACATGAGCTGGCAATGTGTGCTTGCAGCCCAGAAACCAGCCATATCCTGGGCTGCATCAAAAGCAGTGTGGTCATCAGGTTGAGGAAGGTGATTGTCCCCATCTACTCTGCTCTGGTGAGACCCCTCATGGAGTACTGCATCCAGCTCTTGGGTCCCAAATACAGGAAGGACATGGACCTTTTGGAGCAAGTCTAGAAGAGGGCCAGGAAGATGATCACAGGGCTGGAACACCTCTCCTATGAGGAAAGGTTGAGAGAATTTGGATTAATCAGCCTGGAGAAAAGAAGACTCTGGAGAGAACTTATAGCATCCTTTCAGTACCCAAAGTGGCTACAAGAGACCTGGAGAGGGACTTTTTACAAGGGCATGGAGTGACATGACAAGAGGGAATCGTTTCACTTGGAGGGTGGTGAGGCACTGGCACAGGTTGCCCAGCAATGTTGTGGATGCCCCATCCCTGAAATTGTTCAAGGCCAGGGGGGATAGTGCTCTGAGCAATCTGGCCAAGTGGAAGGTGTCCCTGCCCATGTCAGAGNAGCAGTATTTATCTCAGATTTGCTATAGCATACATGCATGTTTATGCACCCAGACAGAAAGAGTCAGTGCAAGCAAGGTACCTGTGAAAAATTCTCCTCAGAGGTCAGTGAAATACTCACTTCAGATGCTTTTGCATGTCCTGACCAGCGAAGGGTTGGACATTGAGGAGTGAAGGTATCAGGCCAGGATACATAGTTTTTCAGAAATCCTCCAAGTATAGCAAACCTAAGGATTTGCTAGTTCTGAAAGGCTTCCCCCCCGAGAGGGAGCTTGCTGGTCACAGCCTGTTGCGGTTCCAGGAGAGCTCCAAAAGGTCTCATTTTGGCTCACTGTTTATAGGGTCACAAGAGAATGGGCTTTAGCCATAAGAGTGTTTAATTCCAGTCACAGTTTGGGTCGGCACTTTCTTTGGAAGTGTGAGAACAAGAATGTTAAGCCATTTGGGCAAGAAAAATAATTTCCAAGGTTGGTCATAAGGAAAACGAGCTTGTTAGACTACAGCAGTTCTTGGGAGCAAGACAGTGTTTCTGATAAGCTCAGGAAGAGCTGAGCCCAGGTGCTGTTTTCAAGGCCTAACAAGCATTTCTCAGATCACATTGCAGCCTAGAAAGGAGGAGAGGGCAATGTATCACCACATGGATGAAAGGCTGGACATGAGCTGGCAATGTGTGCTTGCAGCCCAGAAACCAGCCATATCCTGGGCTGCATCAAAAGCAGTGTGGTCATCAGGTTGAGGAAGGTGATTGTCCCCATCTACTCTGCTCTGGTGAGACCCCTCATGGAGTACTGCATCCAGCTCTTGGGTCCCAAATACAGGAAGGACATGGACCTTTTGGAGCAAGTCTAGAAGAGGGCCAGGAAGATGATCACAGGGCTGGAACACCTCTCCTATGAGGAAAGGTTGAGAGAATTTGGATTAATCAGCCTGGAGAAAAGAAGACTCTGGAGAGAACTTATAGCATCCTTTCAGTACCCAAAGTGGCTACAAGAGACCTGGAGAGGGACTTTTTACAAGGGCATGGAGTGACATGACAAGAGGGAATCGTTTCACTTGGAGGGTGGTGAGGCACTGGCACAGGTTGCCCAGCAATGTTGTGGATGCCCCATCCCTGAAATTGTTCAAGGCCAGGGGGGATAGTGCTCTGAGCAATCTGGCCAAGTGGAAGGTGTCCCTGCCCATGTCAGAGGGGTTGGAATTAGATGATTTTTAAGGTCCTTTCCAACTGTCCTGAAGGACATTGCTGATGTGGGGTGTAACCAAACTGTGTTTACCCTTCCAATTGTCTCCCCAATCCTACTGGTGGGAGTGGGACCAAGCAGCTGCATGGTGCTTGGCTGCTGTCTGGGGTTAAATCAAGACAGGAAGGGCACTGGAAAAAGAAGTCCTCCCAACATGCAAATGCAGAAAAGGGAGAATTAAAAGGGACAGGAATTATGGCAGAAATTAGGCTGAATTCAAGAGATCCAGACCCATCCCTTATTATTTCCCTATCTGATCTTCTGATTCCAATTAAGCTGGGGAATGAAACAACAGTTTTCACTAGTGGATACTACAGCAACTCATTCTGTAGCTACCAGCTGTAAGGGACCTTTATGCAAAACAAAAGTAAATGTTGTTGGTGCAACGGGGAGGAAATCCCTCGGACTGTTTACAACAAATGGAATTCACAAATGGAAACACAACTTTAAGAAATCAGTTTCTCTATATGACAGACTGTCCTTTGACATTGCTTGAATGGGATTTGCCATGCAAGGTAAATGCACAATTGACTTTTTCTGATGATTCTGTCCAGTTTCATATTCCTCCAGAAAATGCATGGAAAGTACAGATCTGCCTACTTACCAAGGAAAAACCTGCAGAAGAGGAAATCCCCAATGAAGTTGTAGATGCAGTTATACCATTGGTTTGGGCATCGGGAATCATGAGTGTAAAATATTGAGCTGAAACTGAGTCCAACCAGTAAGGAAAAACCATACCCTATTAAAATTAGAGGCCCAATGAGGATCGGAACCATCAATAAGCTCTTAGAGTTCAGGTTATTAAGGGAAAGCCAATCAGAATTTAACACTCCAATCCTCCCAGTGAAAAGGCCTAAATCATCAGAATATAGACTAGTGGAAGATTTATGGGAAGTTAATGCCTGGGTAGCTGATGTCCATCTGGTAGTCCTAAATCCCTACACCCTTCTTGCCTCAGTACCAGAGACTAATATGTATTTTACAGTGTTAGATTTGAAAGATGCTATCTTTTGTATACCTGTGGATGAACAGAGTCAACTTGTCTTTGCTTTTGAATGGAAAAATCCAACTACAGGACAGAAGATGTAGATTTGTTGGACTGTCCTCCTGCAAGCATTCAAGAACAGTCCTCAGATATTTGGTAATATCCTGCAAAGGAGATGGAACAGTGGCACTGTGAGTATGAAACCATTTAACTATTACAGTATGTAGATGACATACTGATTGAATCAGACATTCAGCAAGAATATTTGGCGCAATGATAAGCCTGCTCAACATTTTAGGCTTGGCAGGATATCAAGTGTCCAGAAAGAAGGCTCAGATTGGGAAAGATAAAGTCCACTATATAGGCTTTGAAATAACAAAAGGACAAAGAGCACTGGGTTCTGACAGGAAAGAAGCAATATGTAGGAATGCTGTTCCTACCTCAGAGACAGTTGCAAGGGTTTCTAGGAATAACTGGATGGTGTCAGCTATGCTTCCAAATTTGGGCTTAATAGCCAAACCTTTATATACTGCTACAAAAGGGCCAGAAACAGTATTAGAATGGGCTCCAGAATGCTGAAAAGACTGATGAGATCAAGAAAAAGTTCATGGATGCCCCCACAGTGGGAATCCCTGACTCACAAAAACCATTCCAATTGTATGTACGAGAGACAACAGGTGGCATTGGGAGGGCTCACACAAAAATTAGGTTGCTGGAAAAGACCAGTAGGTACTTCTCCAAACAACAGGATGAAGTGAGTAAAGGATGGCCTGCTTGTTTGAGAGCAGTTGCTGCAGCTGTAATACTAATTGAAGAATTGTGAAAACTGACATTGGGCCAAACCCTTACTGTGTACATACCCCATGCTATAATCTCACTTCTTGAGAATAAGGGACATTATTGGATGTTTCCAAGCTGATTAGCTCAATATCAAGCAGTGTTATTAGAACAAGACAATGTGACCTCTTAAACCTCCACTCTTAACTCAGACACATTGCTTCCAGTCTCAGAGGCAGGAGAACTGCATCATGACTATTTGATAACTATTGAACAAGGATATTCCAGTAGGCTGGATATCCGAGACAAGCCGCTCCCTGAGGCAGAGATGGAGCTTTTTTCTGATGGGAGCAGTAACATGTTAAATGGACAATGGAAATCTGGTTACATGGTGGTAGCTATAGCAGAGCGAAAGTGAACCACTGCCTGGAAACACCTCTGCTCAGAAAGCTGAGTTGGTAGCTCTCACTCGGGCCCTGGAATTGAGCCAAAGAAAGAAAATCAATATATATACTGACTGAAAATATGCCTTTGATGTTGAAGTACTAAGGCCTGAACAACAGGCCTTGAGCCAAATTTGACCTCTAGATGAACCTTCCAATCAAACATTATATTTGTATCTACTCATTAACAAAGTAATATTAGCAATATGATATATGTATTCATTCATTAGCGAAACATGTATTTAACTTTCCATATTTAAAAAGTGGACAAGGCCATGAAATCAGAAATCTGGCCTTGTTTGGGGGTGCATGATCAAAGACAACTCCTTTGGTTCCTCCTTGAGCTCTGGCCAGGCTTTGGGAGGAACCTAAGAGGAAGATGAAACCAGATGTTCCTGCACTAGAAGTTATGGTAGCTTGCTTATTCAACAGTATGTAAAGCAGGGCTCTCTCACAGCAAAGTTGGAAGCCTTGTTGCCTGTAGGTGGACACACATGCAGGATTTCCCAGTTGCCAGGCATGATTCTCCAATCCTTCATTGTGACATCTTCCTCAGTTGATGTGTGGACCTGGATGACAGTGAAGTATTAGGGTAACTGATGATATATCTTTCTTAATCACTACAGGCAATCTTTTGTAGCAGTGATTATGTGCATTGCTTACCTTATCCTTTTGTGACTCTTTGCAGTTTTGCATTATAGTAAATTACACTTATTCCTTAAGTTGGTGTCTGTATCTTTTGTGCTGACTCTGCTCACTGGCAAAACAGACATAGTCCATGCACATAGAGCAATTTGGAAAGAATGAGGACTTTTGAACTCACAGGGGAGCCCAGTGAAATATGGAACTGAAAGTATTAAACTATTTCAAGTGATTCTTCAACAGAAGAAAGTCACAATAATACATTGTAAAGCACACCAGAAAGGGAATACCAACATCATAAAGGGAAACCGAAGAGAAGATCAAACAGCAAAAGAGGCTGTGCTGAAGAAACAAAATTCTGAAGGAGTGTTGCTTTCAAAACCCTGTATAGATTTATTTCCACCAATTTATGTAAATAAGAGGACCAATTAGCAGAACAGTTGGACTGTACTATAAATAAAGAAGGATGATGGAAAACACCTGAAAAGCAGCTATTGGTCCCTGAAAAGATGAGAGAAGCCCAACTCAAAAGGATGTATCAAAAGACATGCAGGACCAGATGCATTGTTGCTTTTAGCAAACAAGAATTTATTTGGACCCAAGATGCAAAGTTTTGCAGACATAGTAGCAAAAAAGTGTGTACATTTCTGTGCTAATAATCCAGAAATAGGAAAGAAAATATAGGGAGGAAGTGTAAAGTGAGGAATAACACCCAGGGAGCATTGGCAAATAGATTTTACAAAATTTCCAAAATGTAATCAATACAAAGATTTATTAGTAGATACCTTTTCTGGTTGGCTGGGGGCTTTCCTCTCTCATAACAAGAAATGGTTGGGAATTAAAGTTTTGTTAAAAGAAATAATACCCAGATTTGGTATACCAGAAGGAACTTCTTTAGGTAATGGACCCCACTTTGTAGCAGAAATAGTGTAGAAAGTGTCTATGTTTCTAAGTTTTTACAGATTAGTTGGGAATTACACACTCCATGAAGACCACAGTATAGTGGAAAAGTAGAAAGAATGACTCAGACAATAAAGAGGCAAATATCAAAGTTATGCCAAGAGGCTCAATTGAAATGAGTGGAGGCCTTACCTTTGGCTCTTATGAAAATTTGTATTACTCTCAGATTAAAAGGAGTGAGCACTTTTGAAATAATATATGGGAAGGCCTACCAGTATAACCTTTTACCTGGGCAAGGAGATCACATGCATGTAAAGGGACAGGCAAATCTAAAAGAATATTTAACTTCTCTTTTACAGACTTTATCTTCATTGTATAGTGTATTAGGTTTGTGTGGCCAGGTTTTGATGTGAGGGGACTACAGGGGTAGTTTCTGTAAGAAGCTGCTAGAAGCCTCCCCTGTGTCCGGCAGAGCCAATGCCGCCCAGCTCCAAGATGGATCTGCCACTGGCCAAGGCCAAGGCAATCAGAAATGGTAGTAATACCTCTGTGATAACATATTTAAGAAGGAAAAAAAAAGTTATTGCACAGATGTAATTGCAGACAGAGAAGAAAGGAGTGACAATATGTGAGAAGAGCAACTCTGCAGACACCAAGTTCAGTGCAGGAGATGAGGTGCTTCATTCTGGAGCTGAGATTCCCATGCAGCCTGAGGTGAAGACCATGGTGAAACAGCTGTGCCTCAGCAGCCCATGGAGGTCAGTGAGGGAGTAAAGATCTACCTGCAGCCTGTGGAGGTGACCCATGATGGAGCAGGTAGATGGCTGAAAAGAAGGATGTGTGTGGTAATGCACCCCACACCTCCAGCAGGTGCTTCCAAATAGGGAGAGTTTCAGTTTATCTTTAGGCATTTTAGGAAGTTAGCTGGAAGGTTCTGTGAGTTTCTCATTGTAATTGGCTCGAAGCCAGCACAGAAGTGTGTATTGGACTCCGGGAATGTAACTCAAAGTTTGTTGTTCATCTCATTAGACCAAGGGCCAAAAAGCCCACCTAAACTGTTAAGTACTAAAGAGAGAGAACAAAGAAACTCCATGCTTTTCGAGGTGGTATAGCAAGTAGGAGACTTGTCTCTATACTATGCTCGGCTTTGCTTTTGTTTTTGTATTATTTTCCTTCTTTATTAAAACCTTTTTTGATTTTTCAAGACACACTCGATCATGCCATCTCGCTAATTAATATTATCCACATCTCTGCCAGGCTGGATCCTCAGAGGTGTGGGTATAACCCATAGATGTGACCCTATGGAAAGCCTTTGCTGGAGCAGACTCCTGGCAGGGACCTGTGGACCCATGGAGAGAGTATTCCATGCTAGAGAAGGTTTCCTGGTAAGACTTGTGATCCTGTGGGGGACCCACGCTGAAGCAGCCTGTTCCTGAAGGACTGCACCCTGTGGAAAGGGTCCCACGTTGGAGCCCTTCGGAAGGACTCGTGTAGCATATGAATGCTAGACTCAAGCTGAGAGCAAAATGAATCTGTTTATTGCAGAGTTAAGACAGTACTTATACACTTAGTGTGAGAATCTTTGTTCAGTCCTTCACACGCAACCTGATTGCAGGTCTATAATAAATCCATTGGCCTGACAGTTTGTTAGTTTCCTCAAGGTTTGCAGGTTTTGAAGAAACAGTACACCTTTCCTGTTCTCAGATAGTGTGTAATCTAAGTTCTTCCGTGCTTCCCAGGAATTTTCCTCCGTGTCAGGCTCTGTTGTTTCCTTACATCTCCCCTTTTTTTTTTCTTTTTATTGAAGTAATAGATAAGGCTAAGGTAACCATGACTTGTTTTTGTGTGCTTTTAACAGCTCTGATTATGTTAAAAAGGACAAGACAGAAGATTAGAAAGGATATAATTGCCAGAAAACTCAGTCCAATGAAAACCCAAACTCATCAATTTATCCCAGAAAACCAATTTTTTGATTTAGCCAAGAAAGATAATTTTTCAGATTTGTCAACACCTTTTGTTCCTGCAGAGTTTGTAAAGTTCTCAGTTGATCTTTTAATTGAGTGTGAAGTGACTGTATAGTCTGTTGTAAGGTTTTATCAACGGCCCCTTGGAGGTGGTTTTTAACTGTCTCCCAATTCTGTTCCGTGTCATTCCACAGAACAGGAGTGACACATAAGGAATTATGGATATGTTCCCAATCACAGTGCAGGGATAGACAAGTTTTTTGGGCCTCAACTCTCTCNTCTTTTAATTGAGTGTGAAGTGACTGTATAGTCTGTTGTAAGGTTTTATCAACGGCCCCTTGGAGGTGGTTTTTAACTGTCTCCCAATTCTGTTCTGTGTCATTCCACGGAAGAGGAGTGACACATAAGGAATTATGGATATGTTCCCAATCACAGTGCAGGGATAGACAAGTTTTTTGGGCCTCAACTCTCTCACCCATATAAGAGCACTTTCCAAGGCATCTAATCTAGCCATTATTTCTTTATCAATGTTTTCTTGTGCTTGTAATTATTTTGTGATATTAGTTAAAGCCTGTCCCACGGTATGGGCAGTTTGAATGGAATGAGTTAAGGCAGAGACAGCCACAGAGACTGTGGTTAATATTATTACAGCAGAAACAACAGCAAAGATTAACCAACCCAGAGATTTGCAAATCCATTTCTTACTTGTTTGGATTTCCTCTTGGACTATTCAAGCCAATTGTGAGAGACCATCCTATCCTTCCCAAGTCTGAGTCAGATTTACAGGTACCCAAATTTCAGATTTTCTTTTAAATGGAAAAAGGACAGAATAGTTACGCATGTCTTCATAGGTTATACATTATTTGAAAACAAAAGAATCAGCAGATAGAAAATACAAACCATTTCTATAATCTATCAAAAAAATCATTAGATAAAGCAAAAACATATGGATGTAAAGTACACATCATTAGTAATTGTTCCTCTTGCAGTGTTAAAGTAGCAATTGTATCAGTCTTATCTAATTTTACTTGGTATATCCTATTGCCAAAAGCAGGTAACGTTTTCCACAACTGTTTGCACACACGGGACTGATTA
This sequence comes from Zosterops borbonicus, assembly GCA_007252995.1. NCBI lineage: Eukaryota > Metazoa > Chordata > Aves > Passeriformes > Zosteropidae > Zosterops > Zosterops borbonicus. The sequence continues at coordinate 40,790 of SWJQ01001280.1, read as the reverse complement.
TTACCTAAACAATATTGCATTAATGATCCGGCCATCTCACCATCATGCCAAACAATACAGCAGTTTGCCTTTTGGGATGGGAGAATGATTGCATTCGTCCCACTTTCTTTAAAGATACCATGTGGTCTCCAATCAATTACCCTCCCATACTGTAAGAAATGTTGTTGTGGCTGGTGGCCTATACATCATGTCCATTCCAAACACAATATATTGGAGATGACATTTGGGGAAATGAGGTGCAATGGCATCCACAAATTTGTTGGAGGTGGACAGAATAGCTGGCAATGTAAAAGCAGTTACTTTTCTTGCATTGTCTGAGTCCACATATATTAAATGAAATTGCATAGAAAAGTTAGCACAAGGTAAAGGTAAAGAGGTACTTGTTTGATTCCATGTTAAGCATATAGGCCATAAATCAGTAACAAAAGTAGTGTTGATACTATATGTATCTACAATATCCTGATCCAGGGGAGGAAGCCAAGTTCCTCCTACCCATTCTGTTCCATTGTTGCTGAGGGGATGCTCTGGATCCCACCAGGTTAGAGGCCGAAGCAGTGGAGGTTGAATGATGTGGGCCCAGTAGATTCTCCCTTCTGCCATTGGATGGCACTATAGCAGAAGAAAGATGATAAGGTTCATTGTTGTTGTCCTTGGCTGGGTTTGATGTATCTCGCCAGGAGCCAATATGGTCCTGTGGGCAAAGAAACACATCTGTAACCTCTTCCCAAGCTAACAGTGGAACTGGACCTTTCCACTGTCCACTGTGTACATCCTTGTATGTAACCTCTGGGTGATCTCCTCCATCAGAGGTCTGACCTAGGAGCCTTTTACGTGCAGTTAAGTCATCTTTATTGGAGACATTAAAAAAAATTAAAACATAGGTTGCTTTGTCAAGCTACTCTTGAGGGAGGATGCTTATCAGTTTCCCCCTCTTTTGTTTTCGTACCATGTTTTTCAATGTGCAATGTGCCCTTTGCATTATAGCTTGCCCTGTTGGGGTATGGGCAATACCTGTGATGTGCTTGATACACCAAGTGTGGAAGTTATGACATGCATATGCAGGTCCATTATCTGTTTTTATCTGTTGAGGGATACCCATCATCCTGAAGGCATGGAGCCAATGTCGGGTGGCATCTCTTGATTTCTCACCCTTGTGTGCTGTTGCTACTATGAATCCTGAAAAGGTATCAATAAAAACATGGGCATATTTAAAAGTCACAAAGCTTGATATGTGTTTCAGCTGTTTGCCAAATATCATTAGGTTTCAACCCTCGTGGGTTTGTACCTAACCTTTGTAGCAAAGAATCTGCTGACATTGTGAGCAAGTATTCACTACATCCCATGCTTGTGGCAAAGTTAGCCTAAATGATTTGGCTAGTGTTCAGGCATTTTGATGGTAGAAATCATGAGAAAATTTTGCCTGCCCTAACTTTTATGGTATAATGAATGTTGTGGCAAGGGCATCCGCCCTCACATTACCTTCCACTATAGGTCCAGGCAGACTGGTGTGTGACCTAAGATGCAGAATGTAATATTCATGAGACCTGTGAAGTAAAAAGTTGTACAGAGTGGTTAATAACACAAAAAAATCTTTGTTAGAGACATCCTTCAGGAATGAATGCTCAATCCTCTCAACTATTCCTGTAATATAAAGAGAATCACAAAAAGTGTTAATAGGTTCCTGTGAAAAAATGAGAAATGTTTCTACCACCACTGCCAGTTTGACTAGGGGGTAGATCCAGGTTGAAAGGTTATCTGCAGCGATTGAGAGAAACGGACCATGCTGTGCAAGCAAAGCCAGTTTATTACACTGATTACCAGTATTTATAGTTCTCTAATGTCCACACAAAATTTTCCACTCAGACCCCCTTGCCCTTGTTCCCTTAGCAACATAATCCTTTTGGTTATTAGGTCCCTGCTAACACCCCCTTGTGCTAGCAGTGTCCTTGCCAACATCCTTTGGCACCAAAGCAGTCAGACATGGTGTCTTCACTTCTTGTTCTTGCCTTGAGTTTTTCTCTCCCACGGCTTCTGCTGTACCAGGGCCAGGAGATCTGTGGTGCTGCCCAGCTCAGCTTCTGTAGCTGTCTGATCTTCCACATATCCTCCTTTCTGTTCAACAATCATTATTATTTTTATTGATTTATTCATCAATCTCTGAATACATTGAATCAAGCAAGGCAGGCATATCACTATAATTAATATCATCCTTAATACAAACATTCCCATCTTAATTAATTTTTTTACCCATCCAGTGATCCTCCAGTCTCCAAAAAGGCTGTTAAACTAATCAGTTCCACTGAGTATTTCTAATTTAGCTACATTATCTTGTAACGCTTTAATAATCTCATTAATAGATTGTGAGTGATCAAAAAGGTTCATACAACACATTCCATCAAAATCTTCACATCCATGTCCATGCGCTAAAAGCATAAAATCAATAGCAGCTTGATCCTGCAATGTAGCATGTCCAATTCAATTAATATGGGTTAACAATCCTGTTAAAGCAAGCAAAGTAGCATTAATTTGTTGAACTAACCAGAAGTCTAGTTTGTTTAACAATCCCAGTGCCTTTATGGCTGCTACTCCTGGGCAGCAACAGCCCAGCTCCTGAACACAGAAGGTTCCCTGAGAGGGGAAAGGGGCTTGGGGAAGCTGAGATTTCCTCTGAGGCATCCGAGCAGATAGTGAAGGGTCCTTTGTTTAGTGAGGTAGGGTGTTGTAAGAGACGGTCTCAAGATCCCTCATCTGCCTCACGACCACCATCAAGGAAAAAGATTGAAGCCCTCCCAAGGACTGAGACCCTTAAAATTTTAACACAGGGACACTGGCCTGATTGATTGTTTGCCAAGTGTTGCCTGCAGGTATGTTCGCTGGACCAAGACTGGTTTCTCGTGGGAACCAGTCCTGAAACAATGGGTTCTGCTCGCTGCTGGGATGGGCTTGTCCTGTTCAGAACTGGCACGTCTGTACTTGTTCGCAATGGACTTTCTCTACTGTCCTGTACCTGTTCCCTCGACATACCATCCCGTTCCCCTCCCCCCCGGTGGACCTCGAAAAGACTATAGAGACCCCTGAGTTAACCAAAGACTTTGTGATCATCCCATGGAAGAAGACGGATCTATTGGCTGGACCATGAGGATTTAGTCTCTCTGTTGGTAGCTATAACCCCTCCCCCTCCCCTTTCTCTTTTTCTCTCTATCCTTTATTTCCTTTCTAATCCTTCTATCGCATTTGCTGTTGACACTCAATAAAGGTGCATTTTTTTTGATTAATACTGAAATCCCCTCTATGTTGTTTTTGCACTCTGAGATCAGTTAACAAACCATCACAATCCCTGCTTGTATTAGCGGATTGTGACAGATATGTAGGGGCAGAATCCATCTCTATTTCTAGGGGTGACAGGGGGATCCCAACAGCTGACTATACTGGAAACTGAAGTGAGCCTGACTGGGAATGAATGGTGAAAACACCTCATTGTAATGGGCCCAGAGGCCCTGTGTATCCTTGGCATAGATTACCTCAGGAGAGCATATTTCAATGCCTCAAAAAGGCATTTTTGGGCTTTTGGGATAGCTGCTGTGGAGAGAGAAGGAATTAGACAGCTGAATACTTTGCTTGGTCTCTCAGAGGACCCTTCTGCTGTGGGACTGTTGAGGGTCAAAGAACAACAGGTACCAATTGCTACCACAACAGTGCACTGTCGACAACACTGCATAAACCAAGACTCCATGACATGGTTTGTGGAGACCCAGGGAGTGGTCACCAAGACCTGCTCACCCTTTAATAGTCCTATTTGGCCAGTGTGTAAGTCCAATGGAGAGTGGAGACTAACAGTGGACTATCATGGCCTGAATGAAGTCACACCATCACTGTGATGCTGTGTTGGACATGCTGGAACTGCAGTACAAACTGGAGTCCAAGGCAGTAAAGTGGTGCCACCACTGATATTGCTAATGCATTTTTCTCCATTCCTTTAGCAGCAGAGTCCAGGCCACAGTTTTCTTTCACCTGGAGGGGCATCCAGTATACCTGGAACTGACTGTCTGTGGTGGTGCATTCCCCCCTGCCCCCTTTTTCCAGGCTGCACTGCGATCTGAGAAATGTTTGTTAGGCCTCAGCCTTGACAAAGAGCTCCTGGGCTCAGCTCTTCTTGAGCTTATCAGAAACCCTGTCTGCTCCCAGGAACTACTGCTGTCTAAAAAGCTCCTGTTTTCTTTATGAACAGCTTTGGAAACTTTTTCTTGCCTGAATAACATAGCATCCTTGTTCTCACACTTTCAAAGAAAGTGCCAACTCAAACTGTGGCCAGGATGAAACATTGTTATGACTAATGCCCACTCTCTTGTTACCTTATAAACAGTGGTCCAAAATGAGACCCTTTGAGCTCTTCTGGACAGCAGTGAACTGTGACCAGCAACCTGCCTCTGAGTGGGATGCTTCTCAGAGCGAGTGAACTCTCACGTTTTCCATACTCAGAGGATTGCCAAACAGAAATGATTCCTGGGCTGATACCCTCGCTCCTCGAGGCCCAACGCATTGGGGAGATGCAAAGGCATCCAAAGTGAGTATTTCACTTACCCTCAAGGGGAATTTTTCACAGGTACCTTGCTTGCACTGAGTCTGTCTGTGTGGATGCACGTGAGCATATGCTTTAGCAAATCTGGGAGAAATGCTGCTTTCTTAGATGTTTAAGTACCTTAGATATCTAAGTAAATTAGGCCTGCAAGTAAGGTTAGGTCATAAGTTACAAGCTAAATGTTGCTAAGTATTATTCTTTTGCTAAGTTACTAAGTTCAACTTAGCAAAGTTCAAGTACTGTTAAGTGTTATTCCTCTGTTAAATTTTTAAGTTTTAAGTAAGGTATAAGTTAAAGGTGTTGTTCCATTGTTAAATTGTTCAGTTTAAGGTATAAGTTAGCTTAAAGTCCTGTTAAGTGTGAGTGCTATTAAGCTTTTAGGCTGTATTCCTTTATATCCTTGCCCTCACTATCCTTTTGTCACATGCACCTAAACACACTCACACACTTGCTAGATAGTTCTTGGTTCATTTCTGTTTTGATTGCCTAGATTTTGTTTTGTTTTGTTGTTGCTTGTTTATCCTTGGCATTCCTCAACTGTCTAATAAGTAGTAGAGTGAATCTTGTCAATGAACTTTGTCATGCTGTTGCTTAATATTAAATCTGTTTTTTGCTGATACCCTTGCTGATGATTTTTTAAGTGATCTCAAACACTTGTTTGTAATGCTACCCCAGGGGTGGAAACAAAGCCCCAGTATTTGTCATGGACTGATCCAGACTGTACTGGAAAAGGGTGAGGCTCCAGAACACATTGACGACATCATCATATGGGGCAACACAGCAGAGGAAGATTTTGAGAAAGGGGAGAAGATAATCCAAGCCCTCCTGAAGGCTGGTTTTGCCATAAAACAAAGTAAGGTCAAGGGACCTGCCCAGGAACTTCAGTTTTTAGGAGCAAAATGCCAAGATGGACGTCATCAAATTCCAAGGGATGTGGTCAACAAAATAGCAGCTGTATCCCCACTGACCAGCAAGAAGGAAATACAGGCTTTCCTAGGCGCTGTGAGCTTTTGGAGAATGCATATTCCAGATTACAGACAGATTGTAAATGCTCTCTATCATGTGATATGGAAGAAGAATGATTTTAAGTGTGGTCCTGAACAACAACAAGCTTTTGAACAAATTAAACAGGAAATTTTTCATGGAGTAGCCCTTGGGCCAGTCAGGACAGGGCAGAATGTGAAGAATGTGCTCTACACTGCAGCCAGAGAGAATGGTCCTTCCTGAAGTCTCTGGCAAAAAGTACCTGGGAGACTCAAGGATGGCTCCTGGGGTTCTGGACTCGGGGATACAAAGGATCTGAGGTCTGTTCCATTCCAACTGAAGCTTATGAAGGGGTTCGAGCTGCTTCAGAAGTGATTTGCACCAAAGCACAGCTCCTCCTGGCACACTGACTGCCAGTGCTGGGCTGGATGTTCAAAGGGAAAGTCCTTTCTACACATCAGGCCACTGATGCTATGTGGAGCAAGTGGGTTGTGCTGATCATACAGCTAACTTGAATAAGAAACCCCAACCTCCCAAGGATCTTGAAAGTCATTGCCCAAAGGTAAAAATTTCAGACTATGATCAGAGGAGGAGCAAGAAAAGGTGACACGTGATGTGGAGGCCCCACTGTATAATCAGCTACCAGAAATGAAAAGCAATATGCTATCTTCACCGATGATTCCTGCTCTATTGTAGGAATACACTGAAAATGGAAAGCTGCCATATGGAGTCCTACACAGCAGGTCCCAGAAGCTTTTTAGGGAGATGGTGGATCAAGTCAGGTTGCAGCGCTGAAAGCCATTCAGCTGGCTTTAGATACAAGAGACAAATGGCCAGCTCTGTTGGGGTGGCTAGACTGATGAAAAAAAGACAAATTTGCAGCACAGAGGGAAACCCATCTGGGCTGCTGAAGTGTAGCAAGACATCATTGCCCAGGGAAAAAAGTTGGCTGTAAAAGTACATCTTGGGTTGCAATGCAAGATGTAACCAAAAGTATGTATTCTATTGCCATCTGTTGAAACTGGTCGGGGAGGTGTTTTTCTTTATCTCTTCCACGATCCATCCTCCCTCCAGGGAATATCTTCTGTTCATGGGCCATTAAGGCTCACTGCATGACTGATAAAATTACATCATCCCATTGTGAGATGCTCCATCCAGCGGGAGGAGCCAAGATTGACTGTGGACTAATGTGGCTTGAATGAAGTAACTCCACCACTGAGTGCTGCTGCGCCGGACATCCTGGAACTACAGTACGAGCTGGAGTCCAAAGCAGTAAAGTGGCATGCCACTATTGACATTGCTAACGCATTTTTCTCCATTCCTTTGGCAGCAGAATGCAGGCCTCAGTTTGCTTTCACCAGGAGGGGCATGCAGTACACCTAGAACCAACTGCCCCAGGGGTGGAAACACAGCCCTACCATCTGCCATGGACTGATCCAGTCTGAAATGGAAAAGGGTAAAGCTCCAGAACATCTGCAATACATTGATGACATCATTGTGTAGGGGAACACGGGAATGGAAGTGTTTGAGAAAGGAGAGAAAATCATCCAGATTCTCCTGGAAGCCGGTTTCGCTATCAAGAAGAGCAAAGTCAAGGGACCTGCTCAAGAGATCCAGTTTCTGGGCATAAAATGACAAGGTGGACANTGCAATACATTGATGACATCATTGTGTAGGGGAACACGGGAATGGAAGTGTTTGAGAAAGGAGAGAAAATCATCCAGATTCTCCTGGAAGCCGGTTTCGCTATCAAGAAGAGCAAAGTCAAGGGACCTGCTCAAGAGATCCAGTTTCTGGGCATAAAATGACAAGGTGGACAGCATCAGATTCCCACTGAGGTCATCAATAAGATCACCACAATGTCTCCACTGACCAGTAAGGAGGAAACACAAGCTTTCCTAGATGCCATAAGTTTTTGGAGAATGCATATTCCTGAGTACAGGCAGATTGTGAGCTCTCTCTATCTGATTACCCACAAGAAGAACACTTTAAACTGGGGCCCTGAACAGCAACAAGCCTTTGCCCAGATCAAGCAGGAGATCGCTCATGCATTAGCCCTTGGCCCAGTCAGGACAGGACCAGAGGTGAGGAATGTGCTTTACTCTGCAGCCGGAAACAGTAGCTTGTCCTGGGGCCTTTGGCAGAAGGTGCCTGTGGAGACTCGAGGCTGACCACTGGGATTCTGGAACCGAAGTTACAGAGGGTCTGAAGCCAACTACACTCCAACAGAGAAGGAAATCTTGGTCATCTATGAAGGAGTTCAAGCTGCCTTGGAGGTGATTGGCATGGAAGCACAACTCCTGGCACCCCGACTAACAGTGCTGGGGTAGATGTTTAAAGGAAAGGTTCCCTCTACCCACCACGCCACTGACGCCACATGGAGCAAATGGAGTGCCCTCATTACACAGCGTGCCAGTATTAGAAACCCAAATTGCCCTGGAATTTTGGAGATAATTACAAATTGGCCTGAAGGTGAAAACTTTGGTCTCGCGGATGAAGAGGAGCAGGAACAAGTGACAAGTGCTGAAGAAGCTCCACCATACAACCAACTACCAGCAGAAGAAACACGCTACGCTCTTTTCACTGATGGTTCCTGCCTCATCATAGGGATGAACCGGAATTGGAAAGCAGCTGTATGGAGCCCCACACGACAGGTCGCAGAAACTACTGAAGGAAAAGATGAATTGAGTCAACTTGCTGAACTCAAAGCCAATCAATTGGCCCTGGACATTGCTGAAAGAGAGAAGTGGCCAAAGCTATACTTTTATACCGATTCGTGGATGATAACCAATGCTCTGTGGGGTTGGCTGGAAAGGTGGAAAAAAGCCAACTGGCAGTGTAGGGGAAAACTAATCTGGGCTGCTAAAGAGTGGAAAGACATTGCCACTCGGGTAGAGAAGCTACCTGTGAAAGTCTGCCATGTAGATGGCCATTTCCCCAAGAGTTGGGCTAATGAGGAGCACTGAAACAACGAGCAGGTAGATCAGGCTGCAAAGACAGAGGTGTCAAAGATAGACTTAGATTGGCAACACAAGGGAGAGTTTTCCTGGCTCAATGGGCCCATGATGCCTCAGGTCATCACGGTAGAGATGCCACCTATAAGTGGGAACGAGACCAAGGGGTGGATCTAAGCATGGACAGTATTTCTCAGGTTATTCATGACTATGCTGCAATCAAGCAGGCCAAGCGGGTGAAGCCCCTATGGTATGGTGGGCAGTGGTCCAAATATAAGTATAGGGAAGCCTGGCAGATTGACTACATCACCCTTTCCCAAACCCTCCAAGACAAGCGCTATGTGCTGACCTTGGTGGCAGCCACCACTGGATGGTTGGATGTGGGAACTGACAGTGGTCAGAACATGGATTCTTAGGCTCCAGGCAGTGGCCTGAAGCCTGTGGGAAAGCCAAGTACAGAACTCTCTCAATCTGGCCTGGGAAATCATAAGGAGGAACCCAAAACAATCCTTGTAGATATCCTCCTCCTGACACCTGGTGTTTCTCTAACTTGTTGTTTACTTGTAAGAAGACAGTTGAGAGGTGTTGCTCTAAATGACCAATCATATTCATTGTACAAAAACACTGTATAAAAAGAATCTGTCTTTCAATAAACTTTGCTATAATGCCCTCCGAAGAACTAGGAGTTCCACATATCATTACTCGGCCATCCTGAATCGTACCGATACCTGGTGACCCTGACGTTCATTTGCTGTAGCCAAGAGCTGAAGAACAGGAGTCTCCCTCCTCCTCCCCTGAGAAGTAAGGAGTATAGCCCCCGGGCCTTCCTGGAGAAGGCTGGATCTTTTAATCACGGGGAAGAAGGACCCAGCCTGTGAGCCGGTCTAGGACGGTAACCTGACGAAGCTAGTCTGGATCCTGGGACAGACCACTGCGCACCACTAGAAGCGGTTCTGTGAGTCGTCGGGAAGGGTTCCCGAACTGAGGAACCTGCCCTCTAGAGAGGACAGATTGTGCCTTTTGTAAAGGCTCCGACCGACAGCTGGAATTCTCCATTGCCACAGCTTCCTTTGCCTCCCCTGGCTCCTCCGTTTCCATCTGCCGGTCAGTGCAAGAGCCTGCACTGCCGCCCTCCCTGCCGGCGGGGACGGTGCTCATGGTGCGGCCAGCCGGGCTCATCACCGCCCGCAGCATTCGCCGTTGCTGCCCTCCCCCGCCTCGGGGCTTCCTGCCCAGATCTCTGAAGACATGGGACACTGAATAATTCCGGTGTGCTTCAGTCCCCCCTCGGCAGAGCAAGCAGGCAGTGCGGGCCAGCCCATCCTCGTTCGATGAAGTTTTGCACGGAACACCGTTGCCCGAAGTTGAGAGGAAGTCGGACAATGTATCTAGTAACAGTGTTTTCTTTTGTTTTTCCCTCCGCGGGAGTATGGGGGCGGGGAGAGACGGGAATGCAGTCCCGAGAGAGGCTATGGCAGACAGAGCCGAGAAGGGTTTCGCCGGGTCTGTGCGGCTTCCACCGCCGCCACTGTCTATAGGTGCTGCGTGGCAGGTTCTGCGTTCCCCCCCGCGGCGGCTCCAGGTGGCCCGACCGGCGTTTATCTCCGTGCCCAGTTCTTTCCCTCGCCCCCCGCCGCTCCGGTGTCGGAGAGGGGCGGGGCGGCCAAGCCGAGGGAGAGGGTTGAGAGACAGTGGCTCGGGTTTCTCAGTCCAAACCCCCTCCCCCCCCCCCCCCCCC
>SWJQ01001279.1:2109-65204 GCA_007252995.1 Zosterops borbonicus | reverse complement strand
GCACTTGTGGATTGAGGAGTTCTGTTGGGAGGATGTGGGCGATGGTGAAGGCAGCACCTTGTCCACGGCAGGTTGTGTGGCTGAGTCTGTTTCTGTCTGTGTGTATGTGTCTCTCTCTGTGTCTGTGTTTGTGTCTCTGCGTATCTCTGTGCTGTCTCTGGGATACACACTCAGCTTCAGGGTTGATCCTGCAAACAGGAAAGCAATAGGCACATGCAGTGTGCTGGCAAGGAGAGCCTGCTTCTTGTGCCATCCCAGGCTGGGCTCCAGCAGCTGGCTGGGAGCAATCCCCAGGGCTGCAGCTGCTGCAGAGCCTCTGACAGGAGGCTGGGGCCTGTGACAGCACCTTAGGGAAAGTATCTTTTTTTCCTCCACAGACATGGCTTTGCAGAAGGACACACAAGAGGGAGATGTAAAGGCACAGCTCTTGGCAGAAGAATTAGAGAAGGAAGGATTGGATGCTGGATACTGGTTGCCCAAGGTGACGCAGAGCCTGGGAATCAAGTGCAGAGAAGCCCTGCAACATATGGAATACAAAGATTACCTCCTGCTGGAGTGTGACATACAGCACCCCTGGGAGAAAAAGGCACTCCAGAAACTCCTGAAAATACCAGATGACAAAACAGCCACTGAAGACAGGCAGAAGAAGCACTTGGAGAAGACAAAGGAAAGACAAGAAGTGGCCAAACAAGCCCTGAAGGAGCTGACAGAAATGCTCAACAGCCACAGCCACAGCCAGGATGCTGTGAGGAAGAAAGCAGAGACTCTGTGGCAAGCCATGGAGATTCCCAAAGAGTTCTGGCCATCACCAAAGAAACCCTTGGCAGATAATGCTGGAAAGCATCCATAAGCAGCTGGAGCAGCAGGAGTTGTCAGCAGGCAGGAGGGAGAACATCCCTGACACGGAGGTGCTGAGGCGGGCGTCGGGGGGACTGGCCCTGCAGGGCATCTACAGAAGCAGCAGACCTGAAGATGTGCTGGCAAAGCGAGAGCAGCTCCTCAGGGTTCCTGAGGGATTCCAGCTCGCCGGTCCAGAGCAAGGATCGCAGCTTGAGAGGAGGGAGTTCTCGTCCTCTGCAGCAGAATCCACTTTCATCAAGTCGATAGAGCAGAAGGGGCTCAGTGTAAGTGTTTCTGCCAAAGCCTCATTCTGGAGAGTCCTTCTGAGTGGAACTGTAGATTACATGAGCTCCTCACAGTCCCAGGACACCCACCAGTCCCACTCTGAGCAGAGCTACTTTTGCACCACCATGTACCAGTACATCCCTCTGGCCTCCTGCTACTTCCAAAGGCATCAGCTTCTCCTCTCGGATGGGGCTCTGCAGGAGCTGCAAGACATGGAGCAGCTTTTGAGTTTCACTCAAGAAGACAAGGCTGCCCTGCTGGATATGTGTGAGAGGTTCTTCATCAGGTTTGGGTCCCACATAAATCAGGGTCCCCTCCACTTTGGGGGTGTATTAGGGTGCAAGGCATCGACAGAAGGATTCCGAGCTGAGCAGAGGGAAGAGATGAAAGAACAAACCTGTGAAGCACTGAACAGCTTTGTTCGAGGCAGCTGTGGTGGCTCTGGACACAGTGCTTTGGGGGCCCTGGATGTTTCTAAATCCAGCTCAAAGGCTTCTGTCTTGGGGAGAGACGGAGAGAGTTCCCATACAGCAATTCAGCTCCATGTGGTCAACACAGGGGGCCCACCAGACACAGCTTCTCTTCCTCAGTGGAAAACGGGGCTGGTGTCTGATAACACAACGTGGTGCGTTATCGACCGTGGCTTTGAGCTGGTCCCAGTGTGGGAAGTCATCCTGTACAATCACAGTGGGGATTTCAAGTCCGTGGGTCAGATGAGCAGAGCCCTCAGGACTGCGTACAAAGAGCTGACCAATCAGAGCGTTGGCACCGTTTTTGGGAAGGAAATAGAAATTGCAGTGCAAGAGGCCAGAGACTTCATGGAGACTGTGAAGGCCTGGGACGTGACGGTGGATAAAAAGAAGCTGTTCATGCTGATGGAGCTAAAAGATGACCTGAATGAAAAAACCAGGAACCCCAGTGTGTGGATCAATGTGTGCCTGTCAGACAAAGCCCTGCAGGACTTCCTGGTGAACACTGTGCGCAGCTGCCAGGAGTCACCTCCAGAAAACACCAGCTCTATCAAGGCAATGTTGAAAAGCCTCCTGGACCCTCACATCTACTCTGTCAAGGACTTCCCTGAGGCTTCCTTCATTATGCAATGGATCTTCCAGACTGAGCATGCACTTCCCAGGCCTCCCAAAGTCTCTGAGCTTGGAGAGCTCATCAAAACACTGCAGCAAATGAAGGAGCACATCCGTGCTGTCACCTGTGCACCAGGAAGCTCTGCTTCTGCCATTCATGAAGCAAAGATAGAAGCCACCATGACCTGCAGCCGCGCCATTTATTCCTTCCTCCAGTCTCTCCAGGAACAGGCTCAGAAGGACATGGAACTGTTGGTGCTCTTGATTGCCACCAGCACAGGGTACCAGGTGGAAAGCAGCACTTTCCAGCACCTTCTTGGACACCCAGAAATTCAGTACATGGCCAAGGAAATGGAAGCAGCACGTGAGGAGTACGTGAACCTGAAGGAGCAAGATGCCGACAGAGCTGAGGCCTCCCTTCTGCTGACGGGTCTGACTGTGACACCAGAAAGTCAAGAGCTGTCCCCTGAGCAGAAGAGGGTCCGTTTAGATTTCATGGAAGATCACATGAAAGGCTTGTGGTCCACACGGATAAAAGATCTCCTCCAAAAGCACAGAGGAGGCAACGACTGGGAGAGGCTGGAAAGGGACTTGCATTCCTTGATCAGGGGATTAAACCAGGAGTTCCTCCAGTTGCTCAAGCGCCTCGGACTTAATAGTCACTATCCAAGAAAAATGGGGATGGGAGATTTCCACACCATCAACAAGACATCTCTGCAGGACAGCCAGCCCAGCAAGGACACAGAACTGCCATTATACTTCTTGCAAAAGCTGTTAACCATGGATTACCAGGTGAGGTACCTGACTTGCAGGGATGAGAGCAACTCAAAACTTGCAACTCTGCTGCAATCCACAGAGAAAGAGCACCAACATTCAGACTCTTTTGAACAGTTTTTTAATGATTTGAAGGAAGCAGCCCCTGAACGTGCAAGCAGGGATGGCCATGTGCACCCCATGGACCTGCAGATGGCCATTTTCCATTGTGCTGATGACTTCCTCAGACAGACCCTTGCAACCAAGCTGGCCTTCTGCCAACTGGCGCTGCCTCTGCTGGTGCCCAACCCGTGCACTTCAGACATCGAGTTCCCGCTCTACGCCCTCAGCCAAATCCAAAGGAGCTGGAAAGAGGCGGACAAGTCAGGAAAGCAGGCCGGAACAAAGAGTTACAACAACAAACTCATCTTTCAGGCCCAGACACCCATCGTGTCCTTCATCCGCATTGGCAGCTCGGCCTCCTCTTCCAAGTCTCAGCTCCTGAACGCTCTGCTGAGCAGACGCAAACACGACACTTTCTTCCACCGCCACTGCAGGGGCAGCACCAGAGAGCGTTTGCTGATGGAAGGGGTGGTGGAGATCGCCTGGTACTGCCCCCGCGGGAGCCCCGATGACACCTTTGAGTGCTGCGTGGCTTTCTGTAACCTGCATGGAGACGCCAGGGATCACGGAGCACAGCTGCAGTTCCTGCAGGAGATCTCTGCTGTCAACGTGGCTCTTGTGTCTGATTTGGAGCACATGGACAGCAGGGGAAAAGAGCTTCTGCAGTGCCTGTGGAAGTCACAAAGTCCGTTGGTTTGTCTTCTCACTGAAAAAGAGAATGTTGCAGCCTGCAGACCTAGCAACAAAATAAAAATAGGGATCAAGAACAGAAAGGAAGCAGAACTGACGGACCAGCTGACCAAAATTATCAGGGATCTCCTGGAAGGGTCTAATGTACATTTCAGCCTGGATGCCTGTGTGGACAAAGCTCGCCCGCACAGATTCGTAGTGGATGCAGATCATCCCGCATGTGTGACAGCCAGAGCAAAGGCCAAGGAGCTGGTGGACCTTCTGAAGAAAGAGAAACTGTCTGAGATCAAATCCCAGCTCCTGCCACTCCAAGAAAAACTGTGGAACGAGTGGTGCAAAAAGGACAAAGAACTCACTCGCTTGCGAGAGGAGGAGAATAAGAAAATTGAGCATCATCGCAAGCAAATTGAAAATGAAAAGAAATCAATACGAAAAAAGCAACTTGAGCTAGCTTTCCCCCTCAACCCACTGATGAAATCATTCCTTGACTTTCTCCAGACCCAGGAATCAGATACCAAGAAATACTTCCTGCAGTGGATGAAGGTCTTTATGGATGAGCTGTCCTGCGGTCGCCTTGAAGAACTGAGGAGAGACTATCACAAGTTATGGACTGAAATCCTGGCAAGAAAGAAAAACAAAGAAAAAACCAGGATGATTTCTGAGTTTCAGAATTGCTTGGAAGCCCTCTCAGTTGAAATCAGTGATTCATCCATCAGCCTGGAACACCTTTTAAGAGAGGTAGGGCAAATTTATCAAGCTCTGGAATTAATGAAGACAAATAAGTACAATTTTGTCAAACTGCCAGAAATTGCAGCAGAGCTGATGGTTTTGGGATATCCCATGGAGCTGATGGATGGGGATGCTTCTTATGTGCCCTTGCACTGGGTGGGAGCAATCTTTGACAGGTTAATTGAGAGGCTGGGGGACAAACGAGTGTTTGTGCTCTCCGTGCTGGGCATCCAGAGCACGGGCAAGTCCACCCTGCTGAATGCCATGTTTGGTCTGCAGTTCAGCGTCAGCGCAGGGAGATGCACCCGCGGAGCCTTTATGCAGCTGATCCCAGTGGGCCAGGAGCTGCAGCAAGACTTGGGCTTTGATTTTGTGCTGGTGGTTGACACAGAGGGACTTCGTGCCATTGAGGTGACCAATAAAGAGTCCGTGAATCAAGACCATGAGCTGTCCACCTTTGTGATTGGTGTCAGCAATTTGACTTTGATCAATATCTTTGGACATAATCTGTCAGAAATGCAAGATGTTCTCGAGATCGCTGTGCGGGCTATCCTGAGTATGAAGAAAGTCAATCTTTCCCCAGGCTGCCTCTTTGTCCACCAAAACATGGGAGAAGCAACTGCCAAAGAGAAGAACATGGCAGGAGAAAGGCTTTTGCAGGAACAGCTGGATGAAATGACCGTGCTACCTGCTGCTCGGGAATCCCGTGATATCTCTTTTTGTGATGTCATTGGCTTTGATGTGAACACTCACATTCACTACTTTGCTCACCTGTGGGAAGGAAATCCTCCAATGGCACCACCCAACCCCACCTACAGCCAGAACGTCCAGCAACTCAAGAGCAAAATCCTCCATGCTGCGAAGGAGTCACAGCACAGCATTTTGAGGCTCTCAAGCCTGAAAGTTCGTATTGGTGACCTGTGGAATGCTTTGCTGAATGAAAACTATTTTTTCAGCTTCAAGAATACCCATGATTTTTTTTTGCGCACTGAAATGGAACATTACCTTCATCAATTGAAACATGGGGCCAAGAGGTAGTCAAGATTTTAAAGAGTTAAGATTTTAGCCAAGGGATAAAAGTAATTTATATTGATTAAGATGCATGTTAGAAAAACAAAGATGAGTTTATAATTACTAGATGCTTAAACTAGACACCAGGTGATGTATTATTTACTATTATGTGCTTGTCTTAGTTGTGTTTATAAAAGGATATGAGACAGATGGACCACCAGGATAACAAATGAGAACCAATGGAATCATGACAGCGTCTGGACCCAGAAAATAATTGGAAGCAAAGCAGGGGAGATTAAATTGTGCCAAGTCATGAAAGCTTGCCAGAAGCAAAAGTTAGAAAGGTGATTACAAGGAAGATATCCCTAACTTCATCTTTCAAGATCACTGACTCATTTCAAGGACCAGCGACCAAATTCGAGTGAAGAATTGCACAGGCGCGAAGGACTCTAGCCTCATTATAATACAAAGTGGGCAGTGGGAGACTTTGAGATTATGCATATGTATAAGCATTTTGAGTATGTAAGACTTCAGTAAATAAATAGAAAGCAAAGAGGCATGTAATTTACAGGCACGACTCTAAAAGACGACTTCCATGCTGCCCAACATTGCAATAAACATACCACTTTCTAACTTTAACTAGGTAGAGAATCTTTGTCCGTGATCTTATCGGTTTTTCACAATTCATGATGAGTCACTTCTTAGATGTACAAATGAGACTGGATCACAAAATTTGGAATGGGGACTAGTAGAATGTCATCAGAGAACACCTTGAAAAGCTGCTGCAAGAGACAAGTGGTGCCATTGAAGAAGAAGTGGAAAAGTTATTCAGGGAAGACAAAGACTGTGAGACATTGGTACAGTGGAAATCAAGCACAGACCTGAAGCTGAAAGAACTAAAAGAGATTCTTCTTTATGAAATGATAAAGAAATGTGAGAATTTTATTGAGCTACCGAAGGAGCAGAGTGTTATGGGGAATGTCTGTATAAAATAACTTGTGCTGGGAATGAAGAAATATAAAAATAAGGAATCACAAGCGGCTACCGGGAAAGTTGATTTACATCTGTAAGGGGACAGGCCAGGGAGGAACCATGGAATTTGCAACAGAAAAGGAGCTTCAGCCATGGAGATGGGCAATCAAAGGTGATCAATCTAGGTTATGCCTAGTTGATTGAGACCAGATATGCATCAAAGATAGGACGCCTCTCTCGTCAAGACTGATCATATCCATATCAGCTTCTCAGAAATCTCATCAATTCCTTGCTATGCAGGAGAACAGGAGTCCCAAAAGGAGATGCATGAATATGCGATCTGAGCAGAAGTGGACAAAGAAACCCTGCCACAGGGAGAATAAACTGTATATAAACTGCACCTTCGATGGTGGGATTTGTGAACGAGGAGGGATTGGTGTGATAGAGGCCTGTCCGATGTTCACCCAGCTTCGATCCCGGGATTGGGCCTGTCCTTTTATTGTGGCTTTCCAAGTTCACTGTTATGCGAAAATAAATTTTAGTTTTTAGTTTTCAAATCTGACTGTTTCATTTATAACAAGAGGAAACTGGATGAAAGGAAGTTGCAATATGAAGTGCAGCTCCTGAGAAGGAGTAGGGGCTGTGACTCTGAAAGGGAAGAGCCTCAGTGAGAGAGAACTGAGAGACAACTTTACTTTTCTCTGGAACAAGTGGATTGCCGAAGTCTCCCATGCTGCTCCTCCTCTAGAAGGGGTGGATATCAATACAGAAATCAAAAATGTCTTTCTAGAGCATTTTAAGGAACCAGGTTTCTATGCACGGATCAGGTAATTTCCCAGAGGCAAAGGATTTATTTGGATGTCAGGAAACATGTAATGAAAAAAAAAACAACATTCTGGCAGCCTTCCTAAGATTTCTGATGCTGAAGTGATAGACTTGCTGCACATCACAAACAACATCATAGTGAGTCTGAGGGTCAACATTGATAAGAAGGAACAGGAGAAACGCGATTACAGTCAAAGTTTTATCCATGAAGTACTCAATGAAGTACAGGAAGGTGTGAACTCAGTCCCCAGCAATACAAAATGTACCTTTAACAAAGAGTAGAGCATAGATTTGTCTCTCTATCTGTGCAAAATGGCAGCAGAGAGGTTTAAAGCCATGCACGAAACATTCCAAAAGGCAAATGACCCAGTCATATATCTGAAAAGCAAGAGAGAAGATTTCTTCCAATGTTTCCAGATTTCCTGCCAAGGTGCCACTTCCATCACAACTTTTGCTTGNAAGCCATGCACGAAACATTCCAAAAGGCAAATGACCCAGTCATATATCTGAAAAGCAAGAGAGAAGATTTCTTCCAATGTTTCCAGATTTCCTGCCAAGGTGCCACTTCCATCACAACTTTTGCTTGTTTCCTTTGTGACAAGATTGAACCAGCTCTTTGCCGGGTGGTCTATGAGAGGACGGCTAAAGACATTGCTGAGGACATGCAGGGCAAATTCCCAGATTTCCAGGGCAATAGAGCCAATCTGGAAGTTTGCATTTTGAGATACCTGGCAGAAGAAGAAAATTTTGAGTATTTCAAAAGTTAACTTATGCATCCAGTAGAATTTTTTCACAAATACATTGCTATACAAGTTCAGAGTTACTGTTCAGATGAAAGCAGGGGGCTGGAGACATTTTTAGATTCCTCCCTTAATCACCTTTATCGAAAGATCCTGTCAGCTGTTTCCTTAGCAACCCAAATTGTGAAAGTCAGAAAAGACAGAGAAGACAAAGTCTCTCTTTGGCTGGATGAATTTTGCAGGGAACTGAGCGAGGTGATCAGCTTGCCCAGAAGTGACCTGAAGGGCATTGAGCACCAGGAGGTCACAGACATTGAGTTCCTGAGCAGTGTCATGGTAGAAGCTTTGGGTGACGTGAGGGAGAGGCTCAAGAAAGAATTTGCTGGTGCTGACCTGAGCTCGTTTTCAAGGCAGCCTCAAACTATCCTGGCAGAGCATTTTTCAGGGTGCTGGGCGCAGTGTCCCTTTTGTGGGGCTGTGTGCACAAACACAATGTGGAATCGCATTGGAGACCATCAGGTGGTTTTCCATCGCCCACGAGCTTTGATGGGAACCATGTGGGATGGGACAGACCACCTGGTCACTGATATTTGTTCCAGCCTTGTTACAACTAACCTCAGATTCAGGTTTGATAATGGTAAATGGATCCGCTACAAGAGATACCGTGATGCTGGACCTCCCTATTCCACTTGGAACATTCCTCCTGATCCATCCAGGCAGGCATACTGGAAATGGTTTGTGTGTCATTTCAGGACAGAGCTGGAAGCTTTGTATAATGGGAAATTTCAGGGCAAAGGAGAAATCCCTGAGGCATGGCGGAGAATCACCAAGCAGGAAGCACTGTCTGAGCTGGACAAGTGTTAGGCCACATCCATGGGAAGAAAGAACCACAAGAGTTTTGCAGTTTAGGAGAACTTTGTACCAGGCTCTCCATACAAGGCAGTTACAATGATGATGCTCTCAAGCCCAATGAAGACAATCATATGCAATTGCTCCAGAATTTGGTGAAATAAAGAGCATTACTGTGGCCATCACTCAGCAATCTCCTCACTTTGATTTGACTCGTGGCCAAGCCTGAACCCAGGGGCCAGGGCCAGGGCAAAGGCAGCACTCCAAGCACCCCTTGGATCAGCTGCTGTGAGACAAGAAGGGACAGTGCCCCAAAGGCAGTTTTCCTGCAGCAAGGAGGTGTCCTGCTTGGGGAAAGGGCTGCGGGACCTGAAGCCAGCTCCATGCTGGCTGCAAGCTGGGCTGCTTGGCTTTTGGGCATCATCCTTCCTTCCCTCCCTGATTGAAGCCTCCTGGATCAACTGAGACCATTCTCCCAGCAGGAGCTGTTGTGGTTTTGGGCTCAGGAAAGCTGTGACACGATTGCTCCAGGGCTCAGGCAGTGCTTTCACTCCCTGTTTGGGAGGTGCTGTGTCTCTGTCCAGGGCAGCCACTCCTGCTCAGGTGCCTGGGGCTGCTGCCCTTCCCTTCAGCCCTCAGCCCCGCAAGGAGCTGCTCCTGTCCTTGGCCTCTGTGCTGAGCAAAAGCCTTTGGAATGCCCCATGTGGAGAATCCTGTCTGCCAGCAGCTTCTGCAGCAGCCCTGGGGGCAGTGCTGGTGCTGTCCAGGCAGGCTGGTGGCACCGGAGCCGTGCTCTGGAGAAGGTGGCAGCAGCTGGCTCTGCCCCAGGGAGCTGTGGGGGCTTTTGCTGTGCAGGTGCTGCAACCCTGCTGGCAATGTGAGGGCCAAGCCCTGGTGGAGAGCTGGCTGAAGGGCTGCTCCAGCCTCATCCCCTGCAGGCTCTGCTAATACAGGAGTTGATTTGGACTGTGCTGCTGTGTCTCCTTTGTGTTCAGGGGAGCCACAGGTGGGGGTGACTGGAGCTCTGTGTGCTGCAGACAGGCAGGGGACAGGGGGGTGGCACTGGGTGAATTACGAAGGTGTGAACAACAGGCCCTGCCTGAGGTCTGAACATTAGGGCATGAGCCAAAGTTGTCCTGTAGATGAACCTTTTAACCAAATGTTATATGTTATATCCACTGGTTAGGGAAGTATTATTAGTTATTTAATAAATGTATCTGCTCATTAGTGAGCCTGATTAGCAATATGATCTGTGAATGTGCACATTAGTGAAACATGCATTTACCTCTCCATATTTAAAAATCAGATTAGACCATGAAATCCGATGTCTGGCCTCATTTGGGGGTGTAGGATCAAACACCAACTCCCAACACCACAGTAATTCCCAGTTACCCAGAGGGGCTCTCCAGTCCTTTGCTGTGACAGGGGCTCCACAGCTGATCTGGAGGATGGTCAAGTCTTGGGGTAACTGGTGATGAATCTTTCTTAATCACTGTATGCAATCTTTTGTTGTAATGACTCTGTGTATTGCTGAGCTCATCCTTTTGTAATTCTTGGCAGTTTGGCATTATAGTAAATGACACCTATTCCTTAAATTGATGCCTGTTTCTTTTGTGCTGACCCTGCTGAGTGGCAAAACACTGGGCAAGGGTCTGGGAGATGGGGTGTGGCAGCAGAGGCTCTGCTCCATTCAGGGTCTCTGCTCCAGGAGGGGCTTCACTGTCTGCAGGGACAGCAGAGAGGGCAGGAAGCCCCAAACCACAACATCCAGGGAAACCAATGGCAGTGGCAGGTGCCAAGGGCGGCAGCACTGGGAACCAAGGCTGGCCTGCCACACACGCAGAGGGCTGAGAAGGTTGATCCCAGCCAGGTTCTGTGCTCTGGAGCTGCTCAGCTGGGAACCTGTGGGACAAAATGGGAAAGGGCCCAAACTCTGCCCAGGCCAGCCCTTGCCAAGAAGACCCAGAGGCAGTGACAGGAGCCAGAGCTGGGCTGTGTGAGGGTGTGCTGCAAGGGCTGAGTGCCAGGGACTGGGGACAGCTGGGCTGGGAGGGGATATGGGGTGGCTCCTGGAACCAGACTGGGAGTGGAGGTGCCCCTGGCCATGATGTCACCTCCTGGGCTGTGTGGGGAATGTCCCAGTTCAGATACTGGAGTGAGTTGGGGGACCCAGTGCCACAATTGGGTGCAGTGGAGAGGACCCAGTGCAGCAATGGGGGATGGCCTCAGTCCTGGGCTGGGCTATCAGGAGGCTGCAGGGTCCCTCACCTGCTCCCCTCACCTGTGCCAGCTGTCCCAGCTCCCTCTGCACTACAGCCAGACTGTTCTCTGCACCTTTCCCTGTCTCTGCCAGGACCCCTTGGCCAAAGTCTCCCTCACTGGGATCATCTGGCACCTCCTTCCTTGCAGGCCCTGCTGGTGGGAGGAGCACAAACAGCTTAAAGGTCTTTTCCAACCTCAGTAATTCTTGGATGTGGTGCCTTCCAGTGACACCGGGATGCAGCAGCTCTCCCAGGCTGCACCAGCTGGGACTAAGGTGACCCTGTGTAACATCCCATAACCCTGGTGATCCTGTGTAACACCCCAGAACATTTACATGTAAGGGACTACGCTGAGGTTCCTTTACTCTGGCTTGGCACACAGCAGAAATACCCACCAGACATTCTCATAAATGTTACCCAGAACTTTGGTAGCAAAAGATCAAAAATCAAGGAATTTGATCAAATTACTTTTCTGGTCTCTGACACCCTGCAGGTTCCTGAGGAGAGCTGCTGGTGCTGGGGTGTGACTGTAAAGCGGAGCAGGAACTGTCCAGTGGGGTCTGTCTGCTGCACTCACTGGGAAAGATTCAACTGCCGAAGGAGGGGGACAGGGCTGGGGTGTAGAGAATAAAGTGTTAGAAAATTGATACAAACTTCCAAAGTTATAAGTTAATGAGGATAATGAGTTGTTGTTTGAATGAGTTGTTTTGTAAATTTCTTTACCATCTGGTCTGCCCCTGCTGCTCCTCTGTCCTCCAAGATAATGTACCACTTGAGATCATGAGGAGGAGGATGCAAATGTCAGATTCCCATGGGACTGAGCAGAGAGGCAATTCGTCCAGTGGAGACCCCTAAAAACAACCAGCCACGACCCTCTGTNTCGTCCAGTGGAGACCCCTAAAAACAACCAGCCATGACCCTCTGTTGTAGGTAAAGAACTGAAGTAACACTTCTAACCAAAGGGAACATCAGATGACATCAAAGCTCTAGTCAGGAGCTCTCACCTTCGTCACCCTAACCACAGTGAGCCAAGAGTGACATCGGGGACCCTGAACCTGAAATCAGCAGGTATTTTCCTGGAGGTCTCCTGTGAGAAAGAAAGACACAGATCTACTAGCGGTCAGAGCTGATATTCTCCAGCTCCACACCGTACCAGGAGCTGTGGTGGTGTATGTACATCTTATGGGCCCCCCTTCCCAGTAAAGCTAAAATTATTAAAGAGCTGGTCTCCCAGCATTCATAACAGGGGTGCCTGGCTGAGAGANTTATGGGCCCCCCTTCCCAGTAAAGCTAAAATTACTAAAGAGCTGGTTTCCCGGCATTCATAACAGGGGTGCCTGGCTGGGAGAAGCTGGGATGGGGAGGGAAGGGCAGGTGGGGAGCTCTGAGAGCACCAATATTGCTCTTAGTTTGCCTTCCTCTTTTTGCTCTCTTCTGCCTGCCCTTCTTCTCTCTCCCTCCCCAGAGGAGCNGGAGCTCTGAGAGCACCAATATTGCTCTTAGTTTGCCTTCCTCTTTTTGCTCTCTTCTGCCTGCCCTTCTTCTCTCTCCCTCCCCAGAGGAGCCTCTTGCTGCCCCTGGATCCCTGGAAGTGTCCAAGGCCAGGTTGGACGGGATTTGGAACAACTTGGGATAGTGGAGGGTGTCCCTGCCCATGGCAGGGGGTGGAACTGGATGGGCTTTAGGGTCTCTTCCCACACGGAATCCATGAGGATTTAGAGAGATGAGAATGGTACAGGGATCCCCTTGAGTTCTTTTCTAGTACCTAAAGAACATGCAAGAGATATGGAGAGAGACTTCTTAACAGGCCTGGAGTGCCAGGACACGGAGAATCGCTCCGCTCTGACTCCGGGCAGGGCCAGATGTGGTTTTTGGGCTCTTTTTTTTTTTTTTCCCCGCTTTTCCGGCTCCCCTCAGGCGTGGGGCCCTCCCGGCCGCCAGGCGGCGCCATCTCTGCGGGGCGGGGTGTTGGTGACGTCACGGCCACGCCGGGTGGGCCGATGCGGCGGCAGCGGGAGCGGCCCCGGGAACAGCGCCGGGAACAGGGGGAATAGCCCTGGGAACAGCGGGAACGCCACCATGGAGTACGTGAGGCCAGAGCAGCTCGCCGGCTTCAGCAAGTCCAAGGTAGCGGCGCTGGCGGGGACCGGGCTCGGGGCCTGGCGCCGCGAGGGGGGCGCTGAGGGGCGGCCGGGGCTGGCAGGGGCGGCTGGGGGAGGTTGGGGTGCCTGGAGGAGGGGAGGCTGCAGCGGGGCCTGGGGGCCGGGCTGGGATCTTGGGAGGGGCTGTAGGGAGACCCGGAGTGTGGAGGGAGCCCCGGGTTTGGGGTGGAGGGAGGGGCCGCAGTGAACCCCGAGGAGGAACTGTAGGGCGGCCCGAGTTTTGGGAGGATCTGCAGTGAGATCTGGGGTTTTGGGGTAGAGGGGTTTGCAGCGATGTGTGGGGTTTTGGGGGACTGCGGTGAGACCCTAACCCCGGGTTTGGAAGGGGTGGGAGGTGCAGTGAGCCCCAGGGTTTGGTGGATTTGCACTGACACAGGTTTCGGGTCAGGGAGTTGGTGCTGCAGTGAGACCTGGGATGGATGGTGGTGACAGGCTGCAGGGGAACCTGGAGTTTGGGGATGGGGCATTGCAGGGAAACCTGGGTTTTGGGGTGAGTCTTCAGTGAGACATTGGGGTTTCAGGGTAGGGGTAGCTCTGCAGTAAGACTCCAGTTTGGGGGTGGTTGCAGGGAAACACAGGGTTTGAGGGGATGGCTACAGTTTGTGGGTTGAGGGGCTGCAGAGAAACCCGGGTTTTGTGGCAGAGGAATTGCAGTGAGTGAGAACCAGGGTTTGAGGGGCTGTGGGTGCAGCAAGGACCAGTGTGGTGAAGGTGGGAGTGTGTGCCTTGCTGGGGGACCCCCGCCCTTGTTGGAGTGATCAGGGTGTGACTGGGAGCTTCTCCCCCTCGTGGGCTGGGGTCCAGAGAGGCAGTGGTTACTTGTCCCTGCACACAGTGAGCTCTGGGGCTGTCCCCGCCATGAAGGCACTGCAGAGAGGGCTGTGGGTTTCCTGACAGCAAAGGCAGCCCAGGAACTGTCCCCATGGAGCTCAGGACCAGCGTGCTCCTGCCCTGTGAGTGCTCCATGCAGTCACAGCCACGGAACCCGCGTTGTTCCCGTCTCCTCGTGCCAAGCTGTGTCTTGTTCAAAGCACTGGGAATCTTGGAAGGAAGTGCTGGAAGTGCCAACAGGCTCTGCTCTGGCATTTAAATCCCCAGAGTCTGATTTTGGGCCAAAGCAGGTAATATCCTTAACACAGGGGAATGCTGGATCCTGTATTTATGTGGACAGGAGGATGCTTTCCATATTTGTTTCTTCTCCCGCACCATCAGTGAAGTAGAAAGGCTTCACCTCACATACTTTGATTTGCTCTTGTTGTGGGATCCATCATATGGGCCCACGTTCCTGTCATCCTCCCAGGGTGGCTCATGGGGTGTCATTTCAGAGTGTGGGACAATCAGGACAAGTCTGAAGCCTTCAGGGAGCAAAGCTCCTCCTGGAGCTGTCTGTGTGGGCCAGGGTGGCCAGGGCTTGCTCACACTCCTCTGACACCCTGGTGATGTGGAGAGAAATGGACCTTGGAGGGTGACTTGGAATGATGTGTCAGGGTGCATGAGATTCCCTGAGGAAGGCTGGTGGTGTGGGGATTCATCAGGAGAATTTCTGCCTGTTTAGAAAGGCAGTGAACAGCCATGGGTTTGTGTGGGTGCTGCAGAAAGGTAATGAAAACACTGAGCTGTGAGCCAGGCCTCCCAAAGGGACAGATTTGGCTCCTACAAAGAGAATTTTTTTGCTCCAAGAGGGAGACTGTTGGATGTTCAGCCTGTTTCCTGTCGTGCTGGAGGGATTGGTGGGGTTGCTGCTGTCCCTCTCAGCACCTGTGCAGGGACAAGGGGGGCTCCAACTTCAACACCCTTCTGGATTGTGTGGCAGGGACCAAAAGTGTTCCCAGGTTATTTCCTGAAGACACCTCTGACAAAAATGCTGCTGCAGTTAAATCTGGGAGCAGAACCCTGAAAGATGCCCGGGGTGAAGAAGAAGGTCCCACACAGCACAAAAAGCATCAGCCACTCGCTGTCCCCAGTTAGGCACTGGTGGGGTGATCCCTGGCCTTGCTTTGGGGCCACAGGGATGGAGCTGTGTCCTGAGAACAGGAGGAGCTTTGCCCCAGAGCCTGTGCTGTTACTGAGTCAGTAGAGGCTTTGACAGGAATGGGTGGGTTCACTTTGTGCTCCAGGAGCAGCATCTGTGCCCCACTCGTGTCTCTGCCCTGCTGCCTTCCTTGCTTCCTCTCTGTCTAGTTTCCTTGGGGAGCTTTGTTCCTGGCTATTTTAGCCTTGGGAAAGTGGCTGATCCAGCACAAATCTCTGTACTGGGTCATGTATTTCAGCCTTGATTTAGGCATTGAGGCTTGGCGTGCTCTGCCCTTTGCAGCTCCCAAAGCTGGGTTACCTTGTCAGACTCACAGATGGGGTTGGAAGGGACCTGAAATCTCATCCAGTGGCACCCCCCACCATGGGCAGGGACACCTTCCACTATCCCAGGTTGCACCAAGCCCAGTGGGACAGGAGGGGACAGATGAGGGGGTCAGGTTCTGCTCCCAGTGAACAGGGATAGGACAAGGGGAAGTGGCCTCAGGCTCAGGTTGGAGAGCAGCAGGAATTTCCCTATGGAANGACAAGGGGAAGTGGCCTCAGGCTCAGGTTGGAGAGCAGCAGGAATTTCCCTGTGGAAAGGGTGGTCAGAGCTTGGCAGGTCTGGCACCACCTCTTCCCAAGGAGGTGGTGGAGTCTCATCTNAAGGGTGGTCAGAGCTTGGCAGGTCTGGCACCACTTCTGCCCAAGGAGGTGGTGGAGTCTCATCCCTGGAGGTGTCCAAGGAATTCCTGGATGTGACACTCAGTGCTCCAGGCTGGGGAAAAGGTGGGGATCTGTCACAGGTTAGACTTGATAGNATGGGTGGCTGCTCTGCAGTGGCCACTAAGAAAAATGCTGATCCGTGGTCAACACCAAGCCAAGCTGAGACAGTACGTCTCTGCCCAACAGTCCTTGAATCTTGACATGCAAGGGCGTGATGTATGGTCATGCCACAATGACTTGACCGTCCTCAGAAGTGATGCAAATGGGATCTGTGCTGATTGAAGGAATCCTCATTCCACCCACTCCGATGATGTGGTTGGTCAGAGCCTGCAAAGGCCAGTCAGAAGGCCAATACAATCAGTTCAGAATAGAAACATCTGATCCCGTGTCAAGAAGAACCTCTCGCTGGATTTGCTGAGAACCATGCTGTAATATCACAGTTCTGATTGGACAATCATCCAAATCCACAGTAAAAAAGACGTCATGGCCAGCGGAGCCAAAACCTCCATCCAGTCTCTCTTTTTGGTGTGGCTCCCTTGATTGTCAGCGATGTGGCAAAAAGCTTTCAAGAGCCACAATCTGAGCGATTCTGCTGCCCTTTGGAATGGTCACAGGTGGTTGCAGGGCATAAGCTAGAATCTGAACCTGACCAGTAAAATCCTCATCAATGAGTCCTGGAATGACAATTACTCCTCGTTTGCTCATGGAGGATCTGCCAAGAAGCAAACCTCCCCTGAGAGACTTGACACTATACAATGGGCCGCAGACATTGGTGTGAATCAGGGTAACTTCTTTGTCTTGTAGAGTAACTTCTTTAGCTGTTTGATGTCCACACCGAGACTCCCCCAAGTGGCAGGTTTGTTTTTAACTAAAAATCCACCACTGGTGTCCTTTGGGACAAAGCATTGACTTGTGTCTTTGCGTGCTGCCGTGACGCACTGTTCTTGGAGTTTCTCGACTTTTTGCAAGCTTCAGTGGCATGATTGTCAATGTTGCACCTTTGACACCACACAGGCTTTTGGCATAACTGCTTGACATGACCTGACTCACCACACTGGAAGCAAGTCACGTTGTGTGGCTTGTTGCAGCATGAAGACTTGTTCTTTGACTTGCCCTTTGTCAGAGCAGCAGCAAGGATATGGAGAAAGATAATGAAAACATTGAGCTGTAAGCCAGGCCTCCCAAAGGTAATGATTTGCAAAAGCAATTTTTTTACTCCAAGTGGGAGACAAATGCCAGTGCTTGTTTTGAGGCAATGGAGCAGGATTTGTGTCCACATCCAAAGGGAAAAGCAATGCAGGCACCCTGCTCTGGTCGGGTGTTGAATGTCCTCTGCCTGCCCTCTGTTACTGTCAGGTGTGGGATGTCCCTTGCCAAGAAAGCTGCAGCCAAGCCCTGCTATTTCTGGGTGCAAACTTGCAGTTGGATGCCAGAGGTCAGGTTCTTACCAACTGTCTGCAGATGGCCTTGTGGCCAGCTTCTGGGCAACCTCCTTCTGGAAATGTGTGGGAGTGGGGAAATGGGGCCCTGGGGAGTGTTCACGGGGGTGTCTGTTCTGCTTTGCTTCCTCTGCTGGAGAGGGGCTTTGGACATGGGTCTGGAGGGACAGGACACAGAGAATGGCTTCCCACGGACTGAGGGCAGAGATAGATGGGATATTGAGAAGGAATTGTTCCCTGGGATGGTGGGGAGGCCCTGGCATACGATGCCCAGAGCAGCTGAGGCTGCCCCTGGATCCCTGGCAGTGTCCAAGGCCCAGTTGGACATTGGGGCTTGGAGCACTCTGGTACAGTGGAAAATGTCCCTGCCCATGGCAGGGGGTGGCCATGGATGGGCTTTAAGCTTCCTTCCCACCCGAGCCATTCTGGGATTTGATGGTTCTAAGTGAGGGCACAGCTCTGCAGCTTTATGTGTCCTTGGCAGTTGCAGCTAGCTCTGATGGTTTGTCCCTGTCTTTCTGTATTCCAGTCACATGCCTTGTCTTCTCTGTAGCGTTTTTCTCACCCTGCCTTGTCTGAGCTGTTTGTGATTCCGTATTGTCCAGCTCTACTCTGAGGGATCCTGTTTTCTACTGGTGTCTCTGGTGTGATGGAGCCAATGATGACTATTCTCAGAGCTGTGATCTGTGTGTGGCTCTTTGATCCGGGTCCCGTAGGAGCAGGGAAGGTGCCTGAGTGACAAGTGTTGTGCAGGAGGCTCTGGCTGCCCGTGAGTGTCTGCTCTCCTGGTTTCCTCCCTTTGTGAGCTGGGTGCAAGTGCAAGTACAAGGCTTTGTCATGATGCCAAATGGGTCTCAGGCATTCTTGGGATCTTATCTTCAGGGATCTTGGTCTGGGGCAAATGCCAGCAAAGGAGGAGGTGGGAATGCCTCTCCTTACCTGAGGCACAGGAGGAATGGAGAGGGAAGGTGATGACATGTGTCACGTTTGAGTCCAAAGGTGGACCAGGCTGGTGACTCACCCCAGAAGCTTCTGTGACCAGTGAGAGTTCAGCAAGAGGAAACTCAAACGAGACTTGAGAAGGACCTTATTTAGCAGAGCTGCTGCTCCAAAAACCCTCAAACCCTTCCATTCAGTGTCCTTGTGAATGAGCAGGAGCTGGTATGGCCTTAATGGACCTACAGGTGCCCTTTGAAATGCTGTTTATTAGAGCTGACACTCTAAGGAGGGATAGGTATGGATACTACATCTATTTGGATGGTGTGAATCCCAGGTGGGGGAACAGCAAATGGACCTCTGATCCATGTGATTGGCAGGACCCATCTGTAGAAAATCCTTCCCACATTTGATTATTCAAGTTCTTAAAGGGTTTTATTACAGGAAAACAACTCTATTCCTCATTTCCAGTGTTAGATGGAAAGGACGTTCACAGGAGAACTTGGAGACCTTGGGGCACTGAAAGCACCGAGGCTTCAGGGACTTCCATTTATTGTGGAAAGCATTTTCCTTCTGGATGTTCTCTTCCCTTTTCTGCACCCTTCTTCCAGGTGGTAACCCAGCTGCTGGTCCCATCTGTGCCCTGAAGAAGAGGGTGCTCTGCCCCTCAACCAGAAATCCCATTGGCTCCAGACTTGGGAGCAGGGCTGCAGATGCTGCACCATAGGAAGCAGATGGCTGGAAGCTGTTCCTGGCAGGATTCTCCAGGCTGCTCTCTAAACACGAGCCCTGAAGAGATCTCTGCAGGGTATTCAGAAACACCAATGGCAGTTCAGACCACTGGAACAAGAACACTGGGAGCAAGGGAAGCAGGAAGGGAAGCATTTTGCTGCTGGGCTGTGAGGTTCAAGGGCACAGTGATTAAAGGCCAGTGCCTCCCTCCAGCCTGCCAGCTCTGATTCTCCTAGCAGGAAAAGTGA
The DNA here is from genome assembly GCA_007252995.1 of Zosterops borbonicus. Taxonomy (NCBI): domain Eukaryota; kingdom Metazoa; phylum Chordata; class Aves; order Passeriformes; family Zosteropidae; genus Zosterops; species Zosterops borbonicus. Next base: position 45,788 of record SWJQ01001279.1, on the reverse strand, counting down.
GAAGGAGGGGAAGCCTTTGAGCCCAGCTCTGGAATCACTTAACTCCTTCCCCAAGGGCTCTTTTAATTGCTCTGAGACAGCCGGGTGTGTGTCTTTAAACACATGCAGCTTCCCAAGGTGCTGCCTGGCACTTGCTGAGCACCTCCTAGACTCTGTGATTTCCAAGTTAGAGGCATTTTTCTTCTTTCTTCTCCTTTTCTGTGATTAAATTCAAGAGTTTGAAGCAGTGCCCAGCTTAGTGTGTCCCTTGCAGCTCTCGTGGTCTGAAAAGTGCTGTGGTTGGAGGAGACAGCAGCAGTGCTTATGGATTAACTGGGAGCGACTCAGCTCACGAGCCTTGGCTGAGCTTCTCCCCTCTGCTAAGCAATGAGATGAGGGGAAGGGATTTATGCTGCTTTCTAGAGACACTTCTGACGTGCTGGAAGGTTTTCATGAGCGATGAGCTGGTGCCACTCCTGGGACTTGCTCTGGCTGTGTTTACATCTCTTCATTTAGAACAACCCTGAAACTGCTGCTGAAGTGCTGCTGGTTTCTGAGCAGTGGCCTTTGCTCTACAGGGTGTCAAAGGTATTGAACTATGTTTTGGGAAGGGATTCCCAAACTCACTTGTTTTAACCATACAGTGGTGGTGATGAAGCTCTTTGTGGTCAGGACCTACTGCAGCTTCAGTCCCCTGTGGGTCCTGCAGGGTTTTTAGGAGGAACTTCAAACCTCTGTGGGTCTTTTTATGAGGCTGTGACTCACCCAGGGACAGGCAGCTGGTGGCTGTATTGGCTGCCACACCTCCCCTGGACATTTCCAGGGATGGAACAGCCACAGCTTCTCTGGGCATCCTGTGCCAGGGCCTCCCCACCCTCCCAGGGAACAATTCCTTCCCAATATACCATCTCTCCCTGCCCTCTGGCATGGAAAGCCATTCCACCTTTCCTGTCCCTCCACCCCTTGTCCCCAGTCCCTCTCCAGCTCTCCTGGAGCCCCTTTAGGCCCTGCAAGGGGCTCTGAGCTCTCCCTGGATCCTTCTCCTGTCCAGGTGAGCACCCCCAGCTCTCCCAGCCTGGCTGCAGAGCAGAGGGGCTCCAGCCCTGGAGCAGCTCTGTGGCTCTTCTGGACTCTCTCCAGCAGCTCCAGGTCCTTGTGCTGTTGTCCCCAGGGCTGGGGCAGCTCTGCAGGTGGGGTCTCACCTGAGCACAGGGGCAGAATCCCCCCTCCCTGCTGCCCACACTGGGGGATCAACCCAGGACTGAGGGTTTTCAGGTGTCAGCACACACAACCAGGTCCTGTCCAACTTCCTGGATTCCTTGTCATGTCCCACAGCAGGAGCCCTCTGGGCTCTTCCCTCGTGGTGCAGGTGAAGGACAACTCCTGCCGTGCCCATCTGCCTGCTGCACACATCCTGCATCCTTGGGGCCACCTGGAGCAGGAGGCTGCTCTTCCCAGCTGGTGGCTGGGAACATCTGCTAAAAACAGGTGCTTTTCTCATGGATGTGAGCACAGTGGAGCAGCAGGAAGCTGTATTCCCAATCCCAGATGTCAGAGGTGCCACGATGAGCAGCCACAGGCCTGTGGAGGGGATGTAGTAGTTGAAGTGGTGACAGTGCTAAGCCTGCTGGTGCCTTTGGCTTTTTCATGTGCTGGAAAAGCCACTCTCCTTGGCATGCAAAGCAGAGTTGGGTCTCAGCTCCTGCCTTGAGTGTTGCAAGATGTGCAAAGCCATCACTTAAACAGAGTGTGGGCTGCTTGTCAGCCCATCTTGGGGCTCTTTAATTGCACTGAAAGTTTGTTGCAATGTTTATCAGTGTCTGTTGAGTCTTGGCTACAGGGAATTCCGTCAGAAAAGTTACCCGTTGCTAATGAACAGCAAGTCTTTGGCTGTGCAGTGGGTTTGGAGGAGAACTGGGAGTGCATTGTGGAAATTCAAGTGTCACTTCCCATGTCTGGCTCCAAAAGTGGCCACGTTACAAGGGTTTGTGTCAGTGACCTGACTCACTCTGCTTCACATCTTGCACAAAGCTGGATGTCAAGTGTGGGATTTTTCCTGTTAATTGTGAATTTCTTTGTGGAGAGGCGGGATGAGAGAGAGGCAGAAATGTGCTTTGGAAGAAAAGGTTTTATTTGTGCCCTTCACAAAGGCTCTGTTGAAACTTGGGGGTAGCATTGCCCCTCTTTCCCAGCAGTGCCTTGCTTTACCTAGAAGCATCTCCTGATGTGTGTGGCCTTGCGGCTTCCTTGAATGGGAAAATTCAACTTTATTTCTTTTTCTAGGGATTGTAAGAATTTCTCTCTTCTTCTTGCACTGACTTGTGCATTATCACAGAATCCCAGACTGATTTGGATGGGAAGTGACTTAAAGATCATTTAATTCCAACCCCCTGCCAGGGGCAGGGACATCCTCCATTATCTCTGGTTGCTCCAAGCCCCAATGTCCAGCCTGACCTGGAACACTTCCAGAGATCCACAGGCAGCCTGGGCACCCTGTGCCAGGGCCTCTCCACCCTCAAAGGGAATAATTCCTTCCTAAAGTCTAATCTAAACCCACCCTCCTTCAGCTCAAGACCATTCCCCATCCTGTTCTTGTGGTTGGTGGGTTGGGATCAAATCCAGTTCTCCAGAGGGGCTGAGGTCTTGCCAGTGTTTGATCTCCCCAGAGGCTCATGGCCTCCGTGAGGGGCATCCCTACCTGGAGGTGCCAGAGCAGCTCACTGACCCTGCAGGAAGCAGGTTTTGGGATATTCTCTTGGGGAAAGCACAGGGGTATGGAAGTTTGGGAGGGGTGAGAGACTACTGCCTTCTCTGCTGTCACTGCTGTTCCCCTTGGGCACACAGAGCTGGTCCGATCCCCCCTGTTTTTTGTAGCCCAAACCAGCTCTGGCAACACAGGGAATTTTTCTGGCTGTCCCAGGGTTATTGTAACAGGTTTCCTGTTCCTGCATTTTTGATTCTGCCTTTTCTTCCCCTCTCCCCCAGTCTTCCTCCCCCACATCACCCCTCTGATCCCTGGATTGCCACTCCAGAGGTTCATTGCTGACTGATCCTCTCCTAACTGCATCCCTGAAGGTTCATCATTCCCAGCTCACCATCTGTGCACCCCTGTGCAGCTGACCACCTCACACTCCAGCAGAAGCGGTGGTGACCCATATTCATGGATATTTGATGCTCCCAAACAGGGAGAGCTCCTGGATGCAGCTGGAATTGGCAGGTTGCTTGCCAAAGCCTGCCATCAACATCAAGTGTTACTCCACATTATGTATCCGAGGGGAAACGACTTCCCCTGCACCAACACAACAGTGGGATGGGGTCAGGACTTGGCACCATGTCAGTAGGACCAAATCCCATCTCTGCTCCACCCCAGGGTGATTCCAGTGCTGGGACAGAGGCACAGTCTGCTGAGTGTCTCACCTGGAGCTGCTGTGCTGGAGAGAGAGACTGCACTGGATTCTGTGAGGGTGATGAGGCCCTGACACATATTGGCCAGAGAAGTTGTGGCTGCTCCATCCCTGGAAGTGTTCCAGCCCAGGTTGGACAGGGCTTGGAGGGACCTGGGATAGTGGGAGGTGTCCATGCCCATGGCAGGGAGTGGCACTGAATGGGCTTTTTAAGATCCATTCAATCCAAAGCAATCTAGGATTCCATGAATCTCCCAGTTGGTCTCTGAGAAACAAGGCTGTGAATATCAGAGTGTGTTGGCTGGGCAGGAATATGGTTTTCCCAATGAATCAGCACGTGCTGTGGGGATTGGGAAGCAGGAGGGAGGCTTCTGCTCACTGTGGCAGTTCCTTACTGACGAATGGCTCTGGCCTTGCTGGGACCCTGCAAGTGTTCAGTCCTGGGCTCCTCCCAACAAGAGAGACATGGAGGGCCTGGAGCGTGTCCAGGGGAGGGAACAGAGCTGGGGAAGGGAATGGAGCCCCAGGAGAGGCTGAGGGAGCTGGGAAAGGGGCTCAGCCTGGAGAAAGGGAGGCTCAGGGGGGGACCTTGTGGCTCTGCACAACTCCCTGACAGGAGGGGACAGCCAGGGGGTGTCAGGCTCTGCTCACAGGGAACAGAGACAGGAGGAGAGGGAATGTCCTCAAGCTGTGCCAGAGCAGGTTCAGGTTGGATATTGGGAACAATTCCTCCCTGGAAAGGACTGTCCATCTCTGGCACAGCTGCCCAGGGCAGTGGTGAAGTCTCCATCCCTGGAGCAGTTTAAAAGCCCTATGGATGTGGCACTTGGGGACATGGGACAGTGGTAGCCTTAGTGGTGCCAGAGGATAGTTGGACTTGATGTTTGGAGAGGGCTTTTCCAACCTCAGTGATTCTGTCCCTTTATACTATTTTGGAGTATCTTTCATTGCTGGATGTCTAACCCAGTGAAACCCAGGTAGGAGGAGGGACACAGTGAAGCTGCAGCTGGGACACACAGCCAGGACATCCACATCCTTCCTGCAGTTTCCTGCTGGGAGCCAAACCCATGGGCTCGTGTGGTGGGTGCAGCTCTCCACTGCCAACATGCTCCCTTCTGGTGCCAGCTGAGAAGCGACCTTGGAAAAGACAAACAGGGCTCGAGTTAATCAGTACCATTACAGGGCGAGGTGACTCCTCACACGCTGGCCAAGGGTGGGCATAGGGCAAACGTGCCTTGTTTTTCCTGGCACGGCTCTGTTCGCTTCCCTTTGCTGGGATTGGTTGAGGTTTCTGCCTCCTGGCTTATCTTGAGCCTGAGGGGAGAAGGTTCTTAGCTTTGTACCCTCTCTGTATTTAAGGAGATTTGTCGGGAACAGCCTCATGGATTTGCTGGAGCTGATCTGCTGAGTACCCTGATCCTGCCTGGAGCACCTGTGAACAAGATGGGATGTGCAAATCCATCTTGTTTGGTGTCCTCAGCACAGGTGCCACCAGTGCTATGCTGAGCACAGCAGACCTGGGTATCACACCCCAACACCGCTGGGCCCAGACAGTGGTGATGGTGTGAATCTCACCAGGCACATGGTGGGACTCTTGGCATGTCCTCTGCAGGGCCAGGAGCTGGATTTGATAACCCATGTGGGTCCCTCTCAGCTTAGGATACTCCAGGATTCTGTGGCAGTGCTTGGTCTGCTGCTGGCCCCGGGTAACCAGATTACTTCAAAGCGGAATTGTTTTTTCCGGGACAGGAAGACCATTAGTAGAATCTGGGCTATAAATCTGTATTTTTTTCCTCTTCAGACACATAATTGGATCTCCCACAGGCATCCTGGTTGCACGATTAATGTTGGGTTGAAGCCATACAAGCCATTTGTGTCTGTAAATCCCATAATGACGCCAGCCAGCTCGTCTGTGATGGTACCACAGCCACCAGGCCTGTCCCCAGCACTTGGGGTGCCTGTGGCTCCCTGGATCCATCCTAGCATGGACAGGAGGCTCCTGTGTGATGCCAGTGATAAGGTTCTTGCTGCTGGGTTTTGCTCTTTCCCCTAAGGAGTTCTCACCCCAATCCCGAGGGAGCTGTCTGGGCTGAATTGGCTCCTCTCTGCAGCTGTGAGGAGAAGCTGTGTCTGTAAACATGGAGCTATTTTAGAGCAGGGCCCTTTACAAATGCCTGGCTGCTTTGGGAAGGAGACGCTGGGATGTATGAAATTCCTTCTGGGCACTTGTCTTTTCCCTTTAACCTTCTTTCCCTGAAAAAGGGGCAGAAATCCAGAGTCCAGGCTAGTGGCAATCTTTGATCGTGATAGACGAACGACTTATAGAGGGATGTGAGTCACTAGACTGAGTGTGTGGAGATCCAAAGTGCAGAAGGTGACACTGATTTCTAGAGCATGAGGTGATGGAATGATGGAGCCAGTGCCAGGCTCAAACACTGCTGGGTTTGTGGCTTCACAAGTGAAGAGGTGGAAGGGACAACTTTAGTAATGTTTGTAAGGAAGACTCCAACAAGAAAAAAGCAGCTGGAGCAGGCTGGGCATGGCCGAGATGCTCTTGGGATCTGTCCCTGAAGATGTCTGACAACTCATTGGTATTCTGGGAGCAGCTGTCCTGGGCAGGCAGCCGTGTCCTGGCTGGCAGGAGCACTGTCCCCAAGGGTGGCAGCCAACCCAGCACCAGAGCCAGCCCTAGTTCTGTCCCTGTGCCCCAGAGTGTCCCCAGAGTGGGCACAGCATGGCTGGCCTTGCTCAGCACATAAAGAAGTGTCCTGTCTGCAGCCTGGCAGGAGCTGGGGGGCATAGGAAGGATCTCAAGCTGTGGGGGAGCATCCAAAGGGGCACAGACATGGGGAAGGGTCTGGAAGGGCCACACAAGGAGCAGCTGAGGGCACTTGGCTTGTTCAGCTGGAGAAGAGACTGAGAGGAAAGGTCATGGATATCAACAACTTCCTCTCGAGGGGCACCTCTGATCTCTGCTCTCTGTGACAGGGATAGGACCCAAGGGAACCACTGGAGCTGTGTCAGGGAGGCTTAGGTTGGATCTCAGGGAAAGGCTCTTACCCCAGAGGATGCTGGGCACTGTCCAGGCTTCCCAGGGAATGGGCATGGCTCCAAGGCTCCCAGAACTCCAGGAGTGTTTGGACAGTGCTGCCAGGGATGCCAGGGTGGGATTGTTGGGGGTCTGTGCAGGGAAAGCAGTTGGATTCCATGATCCGTGTGGGTCCCTTCTAACCCAGGATATTCCATGATTCCATGGTTGCATCAGCAAACCTCTGCAGAGAAATGGCTTTTCCCACGTCTTTGAGTTCTGCAAGCAAGGTGGGAACATGTGTGGCCATAGGGAAAAGCTGTTTATTGACTATTATCCCCAGTCCTTGCAGAGAGAGAGGAAAACTTCCCAAGGCATGAGCCTGGTGAAACTTCCCTGAGGTACTTTCCAAGCACGGAGGCTCCAGAGCACTCACCCTGCCTTGCTCCAAGCCTTGCATCTGTTTTCTTGTTCCAGGCTGTTTTGGGGATAATGAGATTAAATCAGTTTCTCCTCCTCCTCCCCTAACTGGTGCTTCAAATCCTATTATCTTGTAAAGTATTTGGAATTCTGGCCCCCAAAATTGCATTAAGCTGAGATAGAAATTCCTTGTGGCTTAGAGTCACCTCCAGACGGCCTCGGGGTTTGTTGCTTCTTTTTCTGCAGCTCCTGTGGCTTTGCTGCTGTGGGGATGCAACCTCTGGGGCTGAACCCCAGGGAGATGGACTGACCCTGCACAGGGAGGGCAGGGAAGGGCTGGGAGAGGGTACAGAAATCCTTGCCAAGGATGGGATTCACCCAGGTGGGAACAAATGCTGTAAGATGGGACACCAGCAAGACCTGGTGCATCTTCTTGGTCCTGGTGTCTGTCTTGGGAAGGGGGTGTGTTGCTTTGCTCTTTCTCAGCACTTCTCTGCTTCCAGGGAAAAGTGGAGTATGCAGACAAGGAGAGGAACAGGTTGGAGCAGTGACAGGGGCTGGTTCAAGGGCATGGCCTGGGGAGGGAACACCTGGAGCTGCTCCTGCTGAAGGGTTTCCTTTTACCAACCAAACCAAATTTGGTACCTGTTGAAATGAGTCCAGAGGAGGCCATGGAGATGCTCCCAGGGCTGGAGCCCCTCTGCTCTGGAGCCAGGCTGGGGGAGCTGGAGGTGCTCACCTGGACAGGAGAAGGCTCCAGGCAGAGCTCAGAGTCCCTTGCAGGGCCTAAAGGGGCTCCAGGAGAGCTGGAGAGGGACTGGGGACAACGGGTGGAGGGACAGGACACAGGGAATGGCTTCAAAGTGGAGTAGGGGATTTGGGTGGGATATTGGGAAGGAAATGTTCCCTGAAATGGTAGGGGGGCCCTGGCACAGGGTGCCCAGAGCAGCTGTGGCTGCCCCTGGATCCCTGGTAGTGCCCAAGGCCAGGCTGGACATTGGGCTTGGAGCAGCCTGGGACAGTGGGAGATGTCCCTGCCATGGCAGGGGGTGGCATGGGAGTTTCTAGAAGGTCCCTTCCCACCCAAACCACTTTGGGATTCTGTGGTTGGGATTGGACTTGGGCAGATGCCTGTGCTGGAGCTGGGGGTGTTGTCCTAAGCAGGTGGGTGAGCAGCATCTTCTGCCCAGCCCAGGAGTTTGATAGCCTATGGAATTGTTCTTGGGATTCTTATCAAAGTGCTCCTGGGAGAAGAGGACTTTAGCCAGGGTAATCTATGTTTAGAAGGGTCTGTGAGAGCAGATAATAGCTCATGCTGCTCTTGAGAGCCAAATGATGTCAAATTTTAACTTTCTAGCTGGAAGTTGTTTCACGCCTTGTCTAGATCTTTGATTTTTATTTCTATTTTTATTTCCCCCCACCACAAACACACCCCGAGCACCTCAAATGTTGTAAAAGTGATGGGATGAGGGGTAAGAGCTCTTCCTCCCCACTCCCTAAGCTACCTCTGGTGAAATCTCAACTCCTCAGTGGAGAGGGGCCCTCTGAGACCCATCCTGCTCAAGAGGCTCCTAGTCCCACTGCTGGAAGTGGGGATGGAGATTGGGACCACAAGAGAACAAAGGGGTCACAGCAGAGCAGGTGACAGATGGCACTGTTAGGGGGAATAGGATCCACACCATTGCTCCTCATCCAGGTGGGGCAGAGCAGCTGGGAGCAGTTGAAAGGATCAGCATCTTGTTCCTTGCCTGTGTCCACTCAGAGAGCTGGAGTTGGCATTTCCAAAGGGTGGAGGATTGGTGGGGGCTACATCAAGAGTCCTGTGGGGGTTCCACACAGGAATGGGGCTCAGAAGGTTCCAGATCTCTCCCTAACTGTTGGGTTTTGTTTCCCTTTCCCAGTACAGCGCCGTGGACAGCAACCCCCTGTCCCTGTATGTGATGCATCCCTTCTGGAACGCCATAGTGAAGGTGAGTCCCTGTCCCACCCCGAGCAGGACAGCACAGCCCAGCTCACCTCTGTAACACCATCAGCTGCTTCGTTTGTGGTGCCACTAATGAGTGAGGGGCTGTCTGAAGCCTGCCCTGAATCCCTGGTTGCCTGCATCCCAGCCCAACGCTTCCTGCTGCCCCGGGATGCTCCAGGTGCTCCTGGCAGTGTTGTCTAACACCTGGATGGTGCAGCCGTGGCTGGAGCAGCTGNCTGCTGCCCCGGGATGCTCCGGGTGCTCCTGGCAGTGTTGTCTAACACCCGGACGGTGCAGCCGTGGCTGGAGCAGCACCTGCTCCTCAGTCCACGTTTTAATGAGTTCATCTGTTCTTTTGCTGCTTTCCCATAGATCTTCCCTACCTGGCTGGCCCCAAATTTGATAACGTTTTCTGGCTTCCTGCTGCTTGTCTTCAACTTCTTCCTCATGGCATACTTCGACCCTGATTTTTATGCTTCTGGTAAGGCTGCATGTTCCTGGTCAGATGGGAAATCTGTCACCTCCTCTGCTGGGAATTCCAGTGATCATTGGTGAAGCCCCTGGGTCTGGGCCTTCCCAAAGTGACTGGGACAGAGGAGGGGATTGAACTCACTGGGCTTTGTGACAAGAACTTCTCTGGGTGTGACACCTTCCCTCCAGCTGCCAGGGAAAGATGCTCCTGGCTGGCAGCAGGTGGGAGAGGGAGGAGGAAACAGCCAGAATCTTGGGTTGGAATTGGCTCTGCCTGCAGAGCAAACAACCCAGTGCCCTTGTTTGAAAATCTAATAGGAAAATGTTAGGAAGTGCTGCTTCCCTGAAAACAGCAGATAGAGCCTTGTTTTTCACATCCCAGCTCACTCCCCTCTTGGCAAAACCACCACCACATCAGACTAACAAGGACAAATCCTCTTTCTGAGCTTCACCATTCACAGCTTTAAACTTTCTAACAGTCCCCATGTTCACCTGTCTGTGAATCCAATGGTTCAGTTCTGTCCCTTTGCACATGGAGGAGTCCCAGGGAAAGGATTAATGCAGTGTGATAATTGTTAGGAGCTTCTTCCCAATGTTTTTCTCTCCCTTAGACCCTGCCAGGTCTGGTTTAGGTTGCTCAGGAGAGTTTGTGTAGTTCTTCTAAACTGGACCCATCATCAAAACACAGTTACGTGGCAAAAATCCTGGTTTCTTGGGGTTGCCTTTGTTGGTAGACAAGGCTGTTGAGGGCTGGGGTGGCATCCATGGCTGTTGGCCAGGATTTGGGCTGTTATGGTCCATGAGCCATGAGAACAAAAGCTGTCAGTAGCTCAGGGTGAAACCCTCCAGGACATCAGACATCCAGAATCACGGAATCCCAGAATGGTTTGGGTTGAGGGGACCTTAAAGCCCATCCAGTCCCACCCCCACCAGAGGCAGGGACACTTTCCACTATCCCAGCGTGCTCCAAGCCCAAATGTCCCACCTAACCCTGCCTCTGGCAGTGGGAAGCCATTCCCCTTTGTCTTGTCCCTCCAGGCCCTTGTCCCCAGTCCCTCTTCAGTTCTCCTGGAGCCTCTTTAGGCCCTGGAAAGAGCTCTAAGAACTCTTTGGAACCTTCTCTTCTCTGGGCTGGACATCTCCAACTCTCCTAGCCTCTCAAAAATTTTCTTTGGAAGGATGGAGAAGCTCTTGGCTTGGGACCCTTTCACATACATGTTTTGCATGTCCCTGCTTGGGAAGAAAACTGGTGAAGTCTCCAGAATTTTTGTGCCTTCCCTCCTCCTTGGGTGGCTTTGCAGATGTGATGGCCTCCCTCCCTTTGCTGCTGGAAAGGCACCTGAGGAAACAGGTGGCATTTCACAGGATCACTGTTCCCCCAGGAGACCTCCCTGTGCCCTCCTGCTGCCAAGGACCTGTGCCTCTTGCTGCCCTTCTCCAGTGTCCCCTTGGGCTCCCTGATTGCAGCCAGCTCCACTGGCTTGCTGCCAAATCCGTGCTGGAGGAGGTGGAGGTGCTATTAGGGAAGAGCTCGGTTTCCATTGGCAGGATGGGACTGGAGACTGGGCGGGGAATCCTGGCGTGTTCCTGCGGGGGCAGGGAGTTGCCACATCAAAGGGGCTCCACTTGATGTTCTGTGAGCGAGTGACTGAGGAGTGTCCCTCTGCACACAATTCCATGGCCTGCAGTGGCACTCCAGAACTGGCCCCAGGTCTCAGATCCCATGGTTTTGGAGAGCTGGGAACAAAGGACAAAAATATATGCTGGAAGGCAAAGTCCTCACTGACCTGGTTTTATGAGCTGTTGTGGGGCAGCTCTGCCATCAGGGAAAGCAAAGCTCACATCCCAGATTCTCTGTTTGAGTCCTCGTGGCTGTGCCTCTTGGACCAAAATAAACTCTCTGGAAGCACATCCTGAGCTGTCCTTGTGAAAAACGAGTTTCACTCTCTTAGAAAAATTTATAAGTTTGATAAAAAATAAAAATAGACAATTAGGAGACAAAAAAGCAAAAGTATCTCGGCTGAGGGTGCCTCACCAGAAAAGCACATTCACTCCTTCAAAATCCTTGTTTTTAAGGACTAACCTTTTACATATGCATTTTTCAAAGATTCCTTTGAGTTCCGATGTTCCCTTGGTTTTTGCCCCCATCCCTTTCTTCGAAACTTGCTCTATTGTACCAAAATTGGCATTTCATTAGATAAAGTCCTTGTTGGCACCTGGTAGTCTTTTTGATACCAGAAGATCAACAAAATTCCTTCTTGTAGCTTTTGTTTCACTGCTGTCTCCATTTTATCAATTCAGGAATATGGAAGAATTCTCTCTCTCCGTATCTTCTGGTTTGGTCAGTTTAGATATTACAAAGAGGAAAAAACCTAGTCTTTTTACTGTTAACACTTTGTTACAATCAGAAAATACATTCATCACCTTTCTAAATTCTATTAATAAGACACAGTACAATTATACCTATAGTATTCATTTTAATATTTGCGAAAAGCCAACTTTATAATATGCGTTTATAACATCCTGACTCGGGTCTGTCTGATCCCTGCAGCTCCTGATCACCAGCATGTTCCAAATGGTGTGTGGATCGTGGTGGGACTCCTCAACTTCATGGCCTACACATTAGGTAAGAGTTTTCAAGGTCACCCACTCATGCTCTGGTTGTGTTGTCCCTTCTCTGAGCCCACGGGAAGTGTTAGATTCTGTGCTCTTGTCAGGAGCAGTTTCTGGGAGCTGCTTTCAGTGTGGACACAAGGAAGTTGTCCCAGAGCATCTGACGGGAAAGGAGGATACTGGAACTGACTTTGAGATGAATTGTGAAACTCTGTCTTGAGTGTGCTTTAAATAATCAGAGAATCCCAGAATGGTTTGGTTGGAAAGGACCTGCAAAATCCTCCAGTTCTACCCCCTGCTATGGGCAGTGACACCTTCCACTATCCCAGTTGCTCCAACCCCATCCAGCCTGGCCTTGGACACTTCCAGGGATCCAGGAGTAGCCACAGCTTCTCTGGCCAACCTGCACCAGGGCCTCCTCACCCTCACAGCCAAGAATTCCTTCCCAATATCCCAGTCAAATTTCCCCTTTTCCAGTTTGAAGCCATTCCCCATTGTCCTGTCTCTCCAGGCCCTTGTCCCTAGTCCCTCTCCAGCTCTCTTGGACCTCCTTTAGGCACAGGAAGAGGCTGCTTTAAGGAATATAAAGGAAATACAAGGAACTAAATACAGTCTCATCAGACTGTTGCATTTTTCAGCCTCCCATGGAGCAGGGGATGGGAAGCCTTGATGGAGGGCAGAGGTGGGGAAAGCTGCTGCTCCTTGGCTCGTTGCTTTGTGTGGAACATCCAGGACAGCTCCATGTTCCTTTCCCTTTTCCCAGACGGCGTTGATGGGAAGCAGGCACGGCGGACCAACTCCAGCACCCCCCTGGGAGAGCTCTTTGACCACGGCCTGGACAGCTGGGCCTGCGTGTACTTTGTGGTCACCGTGTACTCCACCTTCGGCCGGGGTTCCACCGGCGTCAGCGTCTTCGTCCTCTACCTCCTGCTCTGGGTGGTCTTGTTCTCCTTCATCCTCTCCCACTGGGAGAAGTATAACACAGGGATTCTCTTCCTGCCCTGGGGATATGACGTCAGCCAGGTGGTGAGTATGTGCCCTGAGAACCTGCTGGGTGCAGGGGTGTTCTGCTGTGGGTACAAAGCCTTGTAAATCATGGAATGAGCCCATGGTGATGGACTGTCCATGACAAACAAGGCCTGAAGGATGGACATTGCCTTGGCTCTCCTCTCCTTGGTTCCTGTATGTTTTTGCCCACTGGAATTGTTGCTTTACATAGTTCCCTACATGGTGCCAGTGTGGGTAAATTGAAGCCTGGAAGTTTGAGATGCCTTTTGGCACCACAAGGATCTGGGTCAAAAATTCAGCAGAGGTAATTGGCTTGTTAATTGCTGTCCCTGGAGCAAAGATTCCTGGGGAGGTGCCCCTCCAGACCACAGTCCCTTGGCAGTGGGTATTGAGACTGGTGGTGATGGACCCCTTGGAGTATTGGTCCATCCCTCCTTAAGGAATCCTCTGCAGGAAGCTCTTCCTGAAGAGAACTGGGACCTGGGAATGAGGCAGCTCACCTGGATTGCTGGCAGGCCTTCCTCCCAGCCCAGATTGCTCCAAGCTTTGTCCAGCCTGGCCTTTGACACTTCCAGGGATGGGGGAGCCACAGCTTCTCTGGGCAACCACCCTCATTGTAAAAAAACTTCTTCCTTATAACTCCTTATCTTATCTCCATTAATTTATCTTCTGGCTTGTCAGATGCTGGGTGGGAAATGCAACGAGTTGGAAGGAGAGTTCAATTAATGCAGCTGCATTAACTGGAATAATCCTCTCTCCTACTAAAAGGAGACCAGAGCTGGTCCCTGACTGTACTCTGATCCTTTCTCCCAAAATGTTGCTTAACCCAGGTCTTTGAGCTGCCTGCTGGAGAAGGGCAGGGGTGGAGGGCAGAGCAGCGTGTTCCACCCAGCTTCAGGGGACTATTAAAGCTGAAATAGCCCTGGTGAGCTTCTCCCTGTAATCCAGCAGCAGATGGATAAGGAAGAGTCCCTGAATGACCCCGCCAGGGTCACTGCAACTGGTGTAAAACTTGTGCTTTGGTCACCTCAAGAGTTCAAGGCTGGGCCAGGGCATATTTTCTGCAGCTCCTGGTCATCTTCTCATGGAATCACTGAGGTTGGAAAAACCCTCTGAGACCATCAAGTCTCAGAGGCACTTGGCACTGTCAAGGTCACCACTGGCATGTGTTCCCAAGTGCCATTTCTACGTGGGTTTTATATTCCTCCAAGGATGTGACTTCACCACTTCCTTGGGCAGCCCCTGCCAAGGCCTGACCACCCTTTCCAGGAAGAAATTCCTGCTGCTGTCCAACCTGAGCCTGCCCTGGCCCAGCCTGAGGCCATTTCCCCTTGTCCTGTCCCTGTTCCCTGCGAGCAGAGCCTGACCCCCCGACTGTCCCCTCCTGTCAGGGAGTTGTGCAGAGCCACAGGGTCCTCCCTGAGCCTCCTTTTCTCCAGGCTGAGCCCCTTTCCCAGCTCCCTCAGCCTCTCCTGGGGCTCCATTCCCTTCCCCAGCTCCATTCCCTGCCCTGGACACGCTCCAGTCCCTGCAGGTCTCTCTTGTCAGGAGAGGCCCAGAGCTGCCCCCAGCACTGGAGGTGCCCCAGCAGTGCCAGCACAGGGGACAGGCACTTCCCAATCCAATCCCTGCTCAGCAGCTCACCTTTCCTACGCCTGGTAACGTGGGATATTTGTGGATTTATTTTATTTTTCTCCTTCCTACTGGTAGGTAGGACTGAACATGTCATAGTTTAGAGCTGCCTTTTCCTGGAGCTGCCTGGCACAGGCATGGTGCTGCCAGCCCAGGTGCTGCCAGACTTGCCCCTCACATTTCTCACCTCTGCTTGTCCTGTGCTTTCTTTCAGACCATTTCAATTGTCTACATAGTGACAGCCTTTGTGGGAGTTGAGGCCTGGTATGCACCTTTCCTGTTTAATTTCTTATATAGAGACCTATTCACTGCAATGATTATTGGTAAGAAACTCCATGTTGAAGCCTGTCTTTTAAACTGCACCTTTTTCCCAAACCCCCTGCTAATGACCTGCTAACACTGCTCTGTTTGCTGCCCCGGGCTGTTGTTGAAGTGACTAATTGAGGGTGTTCTCACAGCCTGAGAACCTTTTCCAGGATTTCAAAACAGGGTTGTCTCCTGCAGAGTTATTTTGGAGGACTTAACTCTGCTCTGTCTGGGCTGACTTCACTCCAGAGAAGCTTAGTTTGTCTTCAGTGAGAGCCTGGGGATAAAACCATTGTGATAAACCCAGAGTTTCCAGGGGATAAAGCCCAATGTGCAGGGGGTGGTGGGATGTGGCTCTCAGTGGAGCCTCCCCAGCCTTGGGCTGGTTTGGAGGGATCAAGACACTTTTGTTTTGGTGTTCTGGGGCTCCCTCTCACCCTGAGCCCAAACACTGCGTGGGAGGGAGGTTGCAGCCGTGGAGGTGGGTGGGAGCTCTGCTGTTTGGGGATCCTGCCCTCCATCCACCCACCTGATCATTGCATCATCATCATCATCGTCATAATAACAAAACTGAAATAAAGGGCCAGCCTCACTCTCCTGTGGTCAGTCAAAATAAGCCACTGCAAAAGGCAGAGCTGAGCTGATGTTGTTCAATGCCGTTTTCCTAATTCACAAGTTCTGCTCAGTTTGTTTTCCGTGTCCCTTCAGGTGCTCTTTGTAATTGCTTAATTTTGAGTTAATTGGTGTGTTAAATCTACTTCCTGCACTTTTATCGAGTGGATGTTCCCAGCTTTCCTTTGACAGCTGGGTAACTTAACATGAATAATGAATGTGCTTTTTCCTATATGAAAAATTGAGCCCAATTCCCACACTGGGGGAGAGGAGCTGGGTTATTAAAGCAGGAATCTTTCCAGCTCTGTTCACACACCTTCTGCTGGATAAACAGGGGAGGAGTTGTGCTGGAATATCATGGATAGTATTGATGGTTCTGATTGAGGTCAGGATTTTTCAGTTATTTGGGTGCTCTGTATCATTTGTCCAGTTAAATGACAGCTTTTTGGCAGTGTGGGCCACTGGAAATGTTTGCACGCAGCTAGAGAAACAGCAAATTGCCTTTCTTGTGAAAGCTCTTGTGCCCAGCCATGTCATTTGAGGAGTGTGCACTCCTGTCTCATTAGAGTTGTATTATAATTAAGCTTTGTCACTGTTTAAAGCGCAAAACCGAGCTCCTTAATGCAGTCCTTTCAAATGGAAATGTCTTCAACTTACAGCAGACTTTAACTTTTAATTACAGCTCTTGGGCCAGACTTGGGAGCAGCTGCTTCCAAATGTGCTGAGCTATTCCTGGGGCACTCTCAGAGCTATTTTTGGTGCAGGGAACTTAAAGCAGAGCCCAGCCAGAGCCTCCTATTTGGGGTGCATGGGGTGTCCCCTCTGCCCTGGGGCACTAATGTAGCACTTTTCTCTTCCAGCCTGTGCCCTCACTGTGACCTTGCCCATGAGCCTGTACAACTTCTACAAGTGAGTTTGTAGAATCCCAGGAGGGTTTGGGTGGGAAGGGACATGAAAACTCCTCCTATGCCACCCCCTACCATGGGCTGGGACACTTTCTCTATCCCAAGTTGCTCCACTCCCCGTCCAGCCTGGCCTTGGACACTGCCAGGGATCCAGGGGCAGCCACAGCTTCTCTGGGCACCCTGTGCCAGGGCATCTCCACCCTCACAGCCAGGAATTCCCTCCCAGTATCCCATCTATCCCTGCCCTCTGGCAGTGGGAAATCATCCCCCCTTGTCCTATCACTCCAGTCCCTCTTCACCTCTCTTGGAGCCCCTTCAGGTACTTATTGCAGGCAGCACCAGGGATTTCTCAGTGATTCCATGTTTTTTTTCATTTCTTGGCTTGTGTTTCAGGGCCTATAAAAATAACACCTTGAAGCACCACTCTGCGTATGAAATCCTGCTGCCCCTCGTGTCCCCGGTGTTGCTGTTCCTGCTCTGCACCACCTGGATCTTCCTGTCTCCCACTGACATCCTGGAGGTCCAGCCCAGGCTCTTCTATTTCATGGTTGGAACAGCCTTCGCCAACATCTCTGTAAGAGCTTCTGCTTTATGCTTGAGGAACTGGAGAACTGGTTAAACTGAGTTTTCACATGTGCTGTGAGCAGCAAAATGTTGATGGGAAAGGAGTTCCTGCCTCCTTTTGGGGATAAGCTCTAAATGGGAGGACTAAATCTTTTGGTCAAAATTTAATTTTTAGCTGCATAGTGGTAGAACCATGGGATTGTTAAGGTTGGAAAAGGCCTCTGAGACCGCTGAGTCCAACTGTCCCCCAGCACTGGCAAGGTCACCCCTGCTCCATGTTCCCAGGTGCCACATCCAGAGGGTTTTTTAATCCCTCCAGGGATGTGACTCCACCACTGCCGTGGGCCTTTTCCAATGTTTAACAACCCTTTTCAGGAAGAAATTCCTGCTGATGTCCAACCTGAGCCTGCCCTGGTCCAACCTGAAGCCATTTCCCTTTGTCCTGTCTCTGTTCCCTGCGAGCAGAGCCCGACCCCCCCTGGCTGTCCCCTCCTGTCAGGGACTTGTGCAGAGCCACAAGGTCCCCCCTGAGCCTCCTTTTCTCCAGGCTGAGCCCCTTTCCCAGCTCCCTCAGCCTCTCCTGGGGCTCCATTCCCTTCCCCAGCTCCATTCCCTGCCCTGAACACACCCCTGCAGGTCTCTCTTGTCAGGAGGGGCCCAGAGCTGCTCCCAGCACTGGAGGTGCCCCAGCAGTGCCAGCACAGGGGACAGTGTGACAGATCACACAAGTGACCATCCCCTCTGCTCTGGGGACAAACAGCTATGGCTCCCAGAGCCCACACCAGGCTCAGGCTCTTTCCCTGTCCCCTCAGTGCCAGCTGATAGTGTGCCAGATGAGCAGCACACGGTGCCAGCCCCTCAACTGGATGCTGCTCCCCATCGCGGCCGTGCTGCTCCTGGTGGTGTCCGGGCTGGCCCCTGGAAGTGAAACGCTCCTGCTGTACCTGCTGACTGCCTTCCTCACCCTGGCACACATCCACTATGGAGTGGTCGTGGTAGGTGACAGCTCCTGGGCTGGGCTGGGACCAGGAGTGCTGCTGGTTGGGGCAGGGAGTGCTCCGTGTAAAACCGGGAATGTCGCTGGGAATGGTTCTGTGAGCCTGTGGAATTTGGGCTTGGATTCCTCGTGAGAGGCTTGGGGAGGCTGCATGGGATTGAAAGGAACTGCACAAGATGTGATAGGGGCTGTCCTTCCCCTGGGGTGTTTCGGCCAAGTTGGAAACCAAGCACTATAGTTTGGGTTGGGAAGGACCTGAAAGCTCATCCAGTGTCACCCCTGCCATGGCAGGGACACCTCCCACTGTCCCAGGCTGCTCCAAGCCCCAATGTCCAACCTGGCCTTGGACACTGCCAGGGATCCAGGGGCTGCCACAGCTGCTCTGGGCACCCTGTGCCAGGGCCTGCCCACCCTCCCAGGGAACAATTGCTGCCCAATATCCCATCCAGCCCTGCCCTCTGGCAGTGGGAAGCCATTCCTGTCCCTCCAGGCCTTGTCCCAAGTCCCTCTCCAACTCTCCTGGAGCCCCTTTAGGCCCTGGCAGGGGCTCTGAATCTCCCACTAAGGTCTCCAAGGTGCTGGGAGAGCCAGGCTGGAGTTGGGATTTTCCTGCTGGGGGAAGTGGGAACACAGCAGCTCCAGGGCCTCCCCTGCTGCAAAGGCTGTGCACAGATCCAGGGATTGGTTTCCTTCTCATGCTCTGCCTGGCTCCCTGAGTTTTGATTAACAGGGAGAACAAACGTGGAGAAGCCCAGAGTCCCACTGGGAATGCCCTGGGAAGCAGCTGAGGAAGGAGGACAAGGGGCCACATGTCCCAGCTGAAGTGGGGACACCCTCATTGGGATGCCCCTTCCCCTGGGAGCCCCAGTTCCACCCCGGAGCCTTTGGAGTTGAGTCCCAGCTGTAATTACAGCCAAAGAGTAATAGCCAGGTTGCCTTGTCTTTCCAATTAGTGTAATGAGGCTTCTGTGCAAGAAGGATTTGAATTACTAAGAAGCTTAAATAAACTTGGTCTTGGAATCACAGCTGGAGATGGGGCTGAGCAGGTGGTGTAATCCTTCTGCCCATCCCCTCCTGGGAGATTCCCAGTGCTCTCCTCCTCTCTGCTCCCTCTTTCCCTTCCTCTGACTTCCCAAGGGCCCATCTGTGCCAGCTCCTCTTCCAGGAGGAAAGCCCCTTTGAGCTGAAGAGCTTTTAAAGGCTTTGGGACTGGGGCATAATCCCAAACTGCTCTGAATTTGGGAAGAATTATTAGGAATAAAGCCTCTGCCCTGACTGTGTCAAGCTCAGCCTCCTTTTGCAGGAAGTNTCCCCCCTGAGCCTCCTTTTCTCCAGGCTGAGCCCCTTTCCCAGCTCCCTCAGCCTCTCCTGGGGCTCCATTCCCTTCCCCAGCTCCATTCCCTGCCCTGAACACACCCCTGCAGGTCTCTCTTGTCAGGAGGGGCCCAGAGCTGCTCCCAGCACTGGAGGTGCCCCAGCAGTGCCAGCACAGGGGACAGTGTGACAGATCACACAAGTGACCATCCCCTCTGCTCTGGGGACAAACAGCTATGGCTCCCAGAGCCCACACCAGGCTCAGGCTCTTTCCCTGTCCCCTCAGTGCCAGCTGATAGTGTGCCAGATGAGCAGCACACGGTGCCAGCCCCTCAACTGGATGCTGCTCCCCATCGCGGCCGTGCTGCTCCTGGTGGTGTCCGGGCTGGCCCCTGGAAGTGAAACGCTCCTGCTGTACCTGCTGACTGCCTTCCTCACCCTGGCACACATCCACTATGGAGTGGTCGTGGTAGGTGACAGCTCCTGGGCTGGGCTGGGACCAGGAGTGCTGCTGGTTGGGGCAGGGAGTGCTCCGTGTAAAACCGGGAATGTCGCTGGGAATGGTTCTGTGAGCCTGTGGAATTTGGGCTTGGATTCCTCGTGAGAGGCTTGGGGAGGCTGCATGGGATTGAAAGGAACTGCACAAGATGTGATAGGGGCTGTCCTTCCCCTGGGGTGTTTCGGCCAAGTTGGAAACCAAGCACTATAGTTTGGGTTGGGAAGGACCTGAAAGCTCATCCAGTGTCACCCCTGCCATGGCAGGGACACCTCCCACTGTCCCAGGCTGCTCCAAGCCCCAATGTCCAACCTGGCCTTGGACACTGCCAGGGATCCAGGGGCTGCCACAGCTGCTCTGGGCACCCTGTGCCAGGGCCTGCCCACCCTCCCAGGGAACAATTGCTGCCCAATATCCCATCCAGCCCTGCCCTCTGGCAGTGGGAAGCCATTCCTGTCCCTCCAGGCCTTGTCCCAAGTCCCTCTCCAACTCTCCTGGAGCCCCTTTAGGCCCTGGCAGGGGCTCTGAATCTCCCACTAAGGTCTCCAAGGTGCTGGGAGAGCCAGGCTGGAGTTGGGATTTTCCTGCTGGGGGAAGTGGGAACACAGCAGCTCCAGGGCCTCCCCTGCTGCAAAGGCTGTGCACAGATCCAGGGATTGGTTTCCTTCTCATGCTCTGCCTGGCTCCCTGAGTTTTGATTAACAGGGAGAACAAACGTGGAGAAGCCCAGAGTCCCACTGGGAATGCCCTGGGAAGCAGCTGAGGAAGGAGGACAAGGGGCCACATGTCCCAGCTGAAGTGGGGACACCCTCATTGGGATGCCCCTTCCCCTGGGAGCCCCAGTTCCACCCCGGAGCCTTTGGAGTTGAGTCCCAGCTGTAATTACAGCCAAAGAGTAATAGCCAGGTTGCCTTGTCTTTCCAATTAGTGTAATGAGGCTTCTGTGCAAGAAGGATTTGAATTACTAAGAAGCTTAAATAAACTTGGTCTTGGAATCACAGCTGGAGATGGGGCTGAGCAGGTGGTGTAATCCTTCTGCCCATCCCCTCCTGGGAGATTCCCAGTGCTCTCCTCCTCTCTGCTCCCTCTTTCCCTTCCTCTGACTTCCCAAGGGCCCATCTGTGCCAGCTCCTCTTCCAGGAGGAAAGCCCCTTTGAGCTGAAGAGCTTTTAAAGGCTTTGGGACTGGGGCATAATCCCAAACTGCTCTGAATTTGGGAAGAATTATTAGGAATAAAGCCTCTGCCCTGACTGTGTCAAGCTCAGCCTCCTTTTGCAGGAAGTAAATTATCCAGCTCCCACGTTGAATGGATTCAGGAATATTCTATATAGATATCTGAGATGATCAAATTAATTTAAACAAAATAATAACAGAACAGGGTAAAATCCTGCAGGCCTGGGCTCAGCATTCCCAACTCCTGCCCCTGTGGAAGGCAAGAATGGAGGGTGAGCCTGCTCCCAGAGACCAGGCTGTTGTTTGGGAAGGTTGGGAATGGAGCAGGGCTGTTCCATGTGGAGCCAGTGCTTAGGATGGGGACAGGGACAGGGCTGGGCAGGACATGGGCTGTGGGCAGGGGTAGGGTGGAGAGAGTGTGTGGCAGGGGCTTGGTGGGAACAGGGAGCAGGTCTGGGGCTCTGCCTGCTCTGCTGTTCATGCCTGGGAGTGGGGATAACCTCCCAGGAGCCAGGATAACTCCATGTCTGCCTCGTCCCCAGGTGAGCCAGCTGAGCAGGCACTTCAACATCCGGCCCTTCTCCCTACGGAAGCCCACTCCGGACTGACTGGGAGCAGAGGAGGAGAAAATCGGCCTGCGGGCTGCAGAAGGACTGTAAATACCTGCTGCAAATACCTGTAAATACTTCAGCCATCACCACAGATCCAAACTATCCTCTGGACAGGGCCAAGGACACGTGGGATCCGCTGCAGCCGGGGCAGGGCTGGGCCGGGGCGGCTCCTGCTGCTCTTCCATCCCTGCAAGCTTCGGGTTTTGGGTGGAGCTGGAGGAGGAGGAGCCTTTCAGGTCGCAGTTACTGTACCTTAGACCAGCTGAATGTTCCCAGAGAAGCCTCTGACTCCGGCCCTTGCTCAGGGAAAGCTGCTTGGGGAATGCAAATGCTTTACCTGAGCAAAGCACCTTGGCCTGACACCAAAACCAACACAGCTGATTCCTCCAAGGGCAGGGGGACATCCTGGTGGTCGGGGTAGTTCCTGGCTGTCCCCAGTCCTGCTGCCTGGACAGCCTCTGTGCTGGGCTGGTACTTTGGGAGCAGATGGTGACAGTTCTCCCACATTCTGTCCTGCCTTCCTGCTTTTGGGCAAACACTTGCTTGCACCTTTGTTGTCTTCTTTTTTTTTTTTTTTTTTTTTTTTTTAAGGGGGGGAAAAAAAAAACAAGACGCTCAAAACTTTGCAGTTCAATCCTAATTGGGGGGCTTGGAAAATCAGGGCTCAATTTCCCACGGGAATGAGAATGTGGCTTCTGCACATTGTGTGGTACCTGGGACCACATCTTGACATGTTCCTGTGTGTCCATGTGTGTTCCCAGTCTGAGAATGGGGTCTGGGCTGTGGAAGGTGGCTGAGACTACAGAGCCAATTCTTGCCATTCCTACCAGCATGGATTTGCTGTTGTGGGTTGGCTCCATGCATCCTTTCCTGCTGCCTGAGCCCCTTTTTCACAGCCAGGAACAGCCTGGCCCTTCCCAACTGCAATTCCACTGCTAGGAGAAGCACCTGAAGCCCCATGTTTGTCATGTGTGCACCTTCAGGATGCTCCCAGGGGTGGGAACCTTTCCAGATCTCCTTCTCTTTGTCCCCAGCACCCGCGTGTCTCATCCAGGCATCTCTTTGTTTACTGTCCACTTGTCAAAGATGTGTTTGCGTTGATTTTTATTTTTTAATTTGTTTTTATAATTGAGTTTGAGTGGGGTGGTGAAGACTGAATGCTGATTTTCTTTCCTGCTGGCTTGATTCAATGAAGACCTGTGCTTGAATGAAGAGTGTAGCTTAAACCCAGGCTCTGGAAAGGCTGCATCCGGAAGTGAACAAGCACAGCTGATTGTGCAGGTGGAACTACCATGGGAACAAAGTCCTTCAGACACTGATTGTTTTGCAACGTGGGGCATCACAGCTTGGTCAGAGCAATTTCCTTCTGCAGGGGAAGCCTCTTCCTGCTCTGGGAAACCTTCAATGTGTAACTGCTATTTAATGCTTTTCCTTTTGGAAATTGGAATCACTGTCATGCCGACGAGGAGACTGGAAGCCCTGAAATTGAGTTTGTGAGTTTGTGGGTTGCTTGGTCAGCCCCTGGGCAGCCCTTGGTCATCCCCTGGGCATGGCAGCCCCTGGTCAGCCCCTGGTCACAACACAGCCTGTGAGGAGCAACCTGGGCCCTTCCCAGAGCTGCCATCTATCGTGGAAGGCCCCAGATCTCCATGTGCTCATGTGTCCATACTGCAGCAGGGCTGGGAGAGGGGGCCGATGGTTCTTTGAGTTTATTTAATAAAGAAGTAGCTTCCTCCAATCCATTTTATTGATGTCATACAGCAAAAACACCACCACCTCCATGGACAAATGACTTGGGCTGCACCTGAGTTTTTGACTCCTGCTATTTCATGAAATAGAATTATGGAGATAAATTTAAGTCCTGCTTGCACAGGAATTAGAGGGAATCTTCAGCTGGGACACAGCTTCCTGTGGGACTTGCTCAGATAGCAGAGCTGGGCTGGCAACACTGAAAAATGTGGATGTTGGATGATTTTCTGTGTAGTTTTGTGTTTGCCCAACCAGGGAAGAATTGAGCTGTTCTCTCAGGCTTGCAGCTGAACTCTGGGCTCCCAAACCTGGCACTTGTCTTGTCCTGTCTCTTCCCAGGGGCATCACTGGCCCCTGAGGACTGGGATGCTACTGAAGCTGGGAGGAGTTGTCTGAGCTTTAGTCTTGGTGTGTAGGAAAAACATCCAAAACTGGAACTGCTTCCTCTGCACAGGCTTTATTTTGGGGGAGTTCTGGCTCTTTGGTGCCTTAATTTATTGCACCTTGAAGGTAGAAAAAAATCTCCTTAAATCAGTGCTGAGCTTTAGGCTGGCTTGTCCCTGGTGAGGACATGGATGGAGCAGAGCCCATGCCAGTGCCCAGGCAAAGTCTGGGGAGGGGGGTTCTCCTTGGGCTCTTAGAAATCCAGTGATTTCTGCTCCTGGATTCTGAGAGGGGAACAGAAACAGAGACCAAACCCTGTATGGCAGCTAAGAACCAACCCTTCTATTGCCCACCATGGATTTAGGTGTTAAGAATTAAAGTGTTCTTGGGTAACAGCCCCTGAGGGGAATGTTCCATGCTGGTGGTCACTGGCTGGGCTCTGTCCTTCCCATGGGATGTGCTCCTGTGGATGGATAGGGCAGGTCCTAGCTCCTCAGCTCCTCCTGCCTGGTGCCTGAGAGCTGATCTGTGCTGTCTCTTCTTCCAGGGATAGTGTTAGGTCAGGTTGCTCCAAGTCTGGGACACTTCCAGGGATCCAGGGGCAGCCACAGCTTCTCTGGGCACCTTGGGTCAGGGCCTCCCCTCCCTCCCAGGGAACAATTCCTTCCCAAAATCCCATCCAATCCTGGCAGTGGGAAGCCATTCCCTGTGTCCTGTCCCTCCAGGCTCTCTCCAGCTCTCCTGCAGCCTCTGGTTGATCACGTTGGGGTTTGGCAACTGCTTCTTCTCATAACCATCATCCACCTGCCCCAAGGCTTTCACAGGGCTGGGAGCAGCATACTGGAAGTGGGAGCTCCCGAGGCTCTGGGAACATCTTCAAGCTTCTTAAATAGAGCTGGCCCGGTGTCACCTCCTGGCCCATCAAGGATCTGCAGCTGGGAGTCAGAGCTGGTTTGATCCTGGCTCCAGTGAAGCCCCTAAACTCTTCTCCTCCAAGAGCATCCATGCCTGCTTCTGATAGAGTTGGAAGGTCCCTAGGGAAGGGGTGCTTTCAGGAAACCAGACTTCACTCCTCGTTTTGCCCTCCTCTACCTCTGAGCTGTGTCAAAGCAGTGGCTGAGGTGACACAGAGGCTGCTCTTGGTGGGACAAGGACAGGACAAGAGGAAAAGGCCTCAAGCTGTGCCAGGGCAGGTTTAAGTTGGATATTGGGAACAATTCTTTTATGGAAAGGTTTGTCCAGCCCTGGCACAGCTGCTCAGGGCAGGGGTGGAGTCCCCATCCTTGGAGGGATTTAAAAGCCCTGTGGATGTGGCACTTGGGGACATGGGACAGCATTTTAGCCTTGGTTGTATTCCTTGATGGGAATAGTTGGATTTGATGGGCTCAGAGGGCTTTTTCAACTCCAGTGATTCCATGGTGACAATGGGAGCTACGCTGACCTCTTTGCTTGTGGAAAAGACCCTCTGGCCCATCCAGGTGTGTTCAGACCTGGGTGGAGAACTCCCTAGGCTGGTCTCCAAGGAAGTGGCTGGGCCATCCCTCCCTCAGGAGCAGAAGTTCTCAGGGTAATTCTCTGCTCACCCTCCAAGGTGCTGATCACCTCAGCTCACAGCACCTGCGGAGCCCGTTTGGTCAGAATTGTTTGGAGACCTTGAAATCTGCCCCCATACCTCCCAGCCAGCAGGGACACAGCTCTGCTCCTGTCTCTTGGGCTAAAGGGGACACTGATGCTGGCAGTGGCCCACCTCGAGGTGCTGTGATCCCAGGGGCCCCGATGGCTTTCCCAGAGTCCAGAGTCTGGGGGTTCAGGTACTGCAGTGGGTGTGAATTCCAGTCTGTTCAATGCTACTGCTGAAATACTTATTGTGTTTAAGCCAAACAGAAAACTAATAAAGTTCAGTAAAGAATAAAATTTTCCACACCTTTTAGTGGTGTTTGTCTTTTCTTTCTGCTGAATGTGGTGAAGAGGGAAAGGCAGAGCAGGGAATGGGCTGGAGGGCAGTGGGCAGAGATGGATTCAAGTGACAGAATGATTTGGGTGGGAAGGGACACTCAAGACCATCTCATTCCATGGGCAGGGACACCTCCCACTGTCCCAGGCTGCTCCAAGCCCCATCCAGCCTGGCCTTGAACACTGCCAGGGATCCAGGGGCAGCCACAGCTGCTCTGGGCACCCTGTGCCAGGGCCTGCCCACCCTGCCAGGGAACAATTCCTTCCCAATATCCCATCTATCCTTGCCCTCTAGCAGTGGGAAAGCCATTCCTTGTGTCCTGTCCCTCCATCCCTTGTCCCCAGGCCCTCTCCAGCTCTCGTGGAGCCTCTTTAAGCCCTGGCAGGGGCTCTGCAGATCCTTCTCCAGGCTCCACGTCCTCAGCTCTCCCAGCCTATCTCCAAAGCAGAGGGGCTCCAGCTCTTGGAATGTGTCTGCAGGATGTGGAGGAGCAGCTGGGCTGGAGAACCTCAGAGCAGCCTGAGGGACACAGGTGACATCAGTGACAGGGGAAGCAGGTGAAGCTGTCCCAGGAGCAGTGGAGGAGGCTGCAGGCTGGTGGCAAACCCTGAGCAGAGCCCAAGAGCCCTGTGAGAGAGCCCAAGGCCTCTCCTGTGCCCTGGGTTGTGTGCTTCCCCCCCAGGATAAAGCCTAGGTGTATTTAAGCCATGCCTCCTATTTTCTCAGCCTCTCCACAGCTTCCCCTAAGCGGATTGCTGTGGTAGGTGTAATGGAATTAAGGGATTGCTACTGACAATAGGTTTTGGTAGTGCACTGGGTGCCAGTGGCGAGGGCTGCACCCATCTTCCTGGGACTGCCCCCAGTGTCTTGGGGCTGCTCCCACCCTCCCAGGGCTGCTTCCGCCGTCCTGGGACTGCTCCCATCTTCGTGGAGCTGTTCCCACTAGGGCAGTAATGCTTCAGCCCTGGAGAGACAGGAACAAGCAAGAAGAGAAACCACTCTGAGGTTAGGGTGAGAAGAGCCTCCCTCCCATGGGCCTCTGCAGGCACACATTAATGTTTGAAACTGCACTGGTTGATGTAGTTGATGTCACCCCAGTTCAGCCCCCATTTACCTCATTTGTATATTCTCTAGAATGTTCTCCCTCACCTGATCCCTATTGGCCCTGGTTTGCTGCAGTGCTCCAGCCCTGTTACCCTATTGGTTCCCCAGGGTGGCTGCCCCGCCTCTGCACCACTTTTGCCTGTTCCCATTGGCCCTTGACTCTCAGATCCGCCCCTTCTTCCCACTATTTAATCCTGTGCCCTCAGCCCAGAGTTGTCATTGGATTCAGTTTGAGGCTTGATAAACAGCTCTTGGATTTCCACACAAAGACTTGTCCTTCACCTCTTTCATCAGCCATTCCAGCAAATGTGCTCAGGACCCTGAAAATGCCGGTTGCTCTCTGGGATGTAATGAAGTGCACAGCTTGAGGTAAGCCTAAACACATAACTGAGACCCCTCCACTGCAGTAGCAGAACAGTGATCTCACTGAGCCCAAGAGTTGAGGCTCTTGGCATCTCCACTCCCAGTCTGGCTCCAGGAGCCACCGCGTATCCCCTCCCAGCCCAGCTGTCCCCAGTCCCTGGCNCCCAGCCCAGCCGTCCCCAGTCCCTGGCACTCAGCCCTTGCAGCACACGCTCACACGGCCCAGCTCTGGCTCCTGTCACTGCCTCTGGCTCTGCTTGGCAAGGGCTGGGCTGGGCACAGTTTGGGCCCTTTCCCCTTTTGTCCCACAGGTTCCCAGCTGAGCAGCTCCAGAGCACAGAACCTCCCTGGGATCAACCTTCTCAGCCCTCTGTGTGTGTGACAGGCCAGCCTTGGTTCCCAGTGCTGCCTCCCTTGGCACCTGCCACTGCCATTGGTTTCCCTGGATGTTGTGGTTTGGGGCTCCCTGCCCTCTCTGCTGTCCCTGCAGACAGTGAAGCCCCTCCTGGAGCAGAGACCCTGAATGGAGCAGAGCCTCTGCTGCCACACCCCATCTCCCAGACCCTTGCCCAGTGTTTTGCCACTCAGCAGGGTCAGCACAAAAGAAATGGGCACCAATTTAAGGAATGAGTGTCATTTACTTTAATGCCAAACTGCCAAGAATCACAAAAGGATGAGCTCAGCAATGCACAGAATCATTATGACGAAAGATTGCATACAGTGATTAAGAAAGATACATCCCCAGTTACCCCAAGACTTGACCATCCTCCAGATCAGCTGTGGTGCCCCTGTCACAGCAAGGGACTGGAGAGCCCCTCTGGGTAACTGGGAATTCCTGTGGTGTGTCCACCTGCAGGCAACGAGGCTTCCAACTTCATGGTGAGAGCATCCTGTTCTTCTATTGTTCAATAAACAAGGTGACATCACTTCTAGTGCAGGAACATCTGGTTTCATTCTCCCCTTGGGTTCCTCCCAAACCCTGACAAGGGGTCAAGGAGGAACCAAGGGAATTGGTCTTTGATCCTACACCCGTAAACAAGGATAAATGTTGGATTGCATGGTCTTATCTGATTTATAAATATGGAGAGATAAATGCATGTTTCACTAATGAACACATTCATAGATCACATTGCTAATGAAGCTTGGTTAATAAGCCAATACCTTTATAATATGGCTGATAATATTTCCCTAATAGGCAGATACATATAACATTGGGTTGAAACATAAAACATTAGATCAATTTTGGCTCAGGGCCTAATGTTCAGGCCTCAGGCAGGGCCTGTTGTGCACACCTTAGTAATTCACCCAGTGCCAGCCCCTGTCCCCTGCCTGTCTGCAGCACACAGAGCTCCAGTCACCCCCAGCTGTGGCTCCCCTGGACACAAAGGAGACACAGCAGCACAGTCCAAATCAACTCCTGTATTAGCAGAGCCTGCAGGGGATGAGGCTGGAGCAGCCCTTCAGCCAGCTCTCCACCAGGGCTTGGCCCTCACATTGCCAGCAGGGTTGCAGCACCTGCACAGCAAAAGCCCCCACAGCTCCCTGGGGCAGAGCCAGCTGCTGCCACCTTCTCCAGAGCACGGCTCCGGTGCCACCAGCCTGCCTGGACAGCACCAGCACTGCCCCCAGGGCTGCTGCAGAAGGTGCTGGCAGACAGGATTCCCCCCATGGGGCATTCCAAAGGCTTTTGCTCAGCACAGAGGCCAAGGACAGGAGCGGCTCCTGCTGGGGCTGAGGGCTGGAGGGAAGGGCAGCAGCCCCAGGCACCTGAGCAGGAGTGGCTGCCCTGGACAGAGACACAGCACCTCAGAGACAGGGAGTGATGAAAGCACTGCCTGAGCCCCGGGGTGGTCGTGTCACTGCTTTCCTGAGCCCAGAGGCACAACAGCTCCTGCTGGGAGAACCGCCTCAGTTGATCCAAGAAGCTGCAATCAGCGAGGGAAGGATGGTGCCCAAAAGCCAAGCAGCCCAGCTTGCAGCCAGCATGGAGGTGGCCTCAGTTCCTGCAGCCCTTTCCCCAAGCAGAACACCTCCTTGCTGCAGGAAAACTGCCTTTGGGGCACTGTCCCTTCTTGTCTCACAGCAGCTGATCCAAGGGGTGCTTGGAGTGCTGCCTTTACCCTGCTCCTGGCCCCTGGGCTCAGGCTTGGCCACGAGGCCAATCGCCGCAAGGAGGGGATTTGGTTTGGTTGTAGTACAAAGCAGAAAGAAATGTTTATGGCAAAAAGGCAAGAGGATTCTGGCTTCATCATTAAGTGAGGGGGTTGCTGAGTGATAGCCACAGTAATGTTCCTTATTTCAGCAAATTCTGGAGCAATTGGATACCATTATCTTCATTGGGCTTGAGAGCATCATCATTGTAACTGTATTTTGTGGGGAGCCTGGTACAAAGTTCTCCTAAACTGCAAAGCTCTTGTGGTTCTTCCTTTCCATGGATGTGGCCTAACACTTGTCCAGATCGGACAGTGCTTCCTGTTTGGTGATTCTCTGCCACGCCTCAGGGATTTCTCCTCTTCCCTGAAATTTCCCATTGTACAGAGCTTCCAGCTCTGTCCTGAAATGAGACACAAACCATTTCCAGTACGCCTGCATGGATGGATCAGGAAGAATGTTCCAAGTGGAATAAGGAGGTCCAGCATCACGGTATCTCTTGTACTGGATCCATGGGCCTTGGGATCCATCACCTCCTCTGAAAAAGCCATCATTTGAAACAAGGCTGGAACAAATATCAATGATCAGCTGGCGTGTTTCCCACCCATTTACCCACCACGTGGTTCCCATCAAAGCTTGTGGGCGATGGAAGACCAGCTGATGGTCTCCATCATGTCCCTGCATGGTGTTTGTGCAGACAGCCCCACAAAGAGGACACTGTTCCCAGCACCCTGAAAAATGCTCTGCCAAAATGGTGTGAGGCGGCTTTGAAAATGAGCTGAGGTCAGCACCAGCCAATTCTTTCTTGAGCCTGTCCCTCAGAGCATCCAAAGCTTCTGCCATGACACTGCTCAGAAACTCAATGTCTGTGACCTCCTGGTGCTCAATGCCCTTCAGGTCACTTCTGGGCAAGCTGATCACCTCTCTCAGTTCCCTGCAAAATTCATCCAGCCAAGGAGCGACTTTGTCTTCTCTGTCTTTTCTGTCTTTCACAATTTGGGTTGATAAAAGAACAGCTGACAGGATCTTTCGAAAGAGAACATTAAGTGAGGAATCTAAAAATTTCTCCAGCCTCCTACTCTCATCTAGACAGTAACTCTTTACTCGTCCCTCAATGTAACTCTGAAAAAACTCTTTTGGAAACTTAAGGTACTGCTTGAAATACTCAAAATTTTCTTCTTCTGCCAGGTATTTCAGGATGCAAGCTTCCAGGTTGGCTCTGCTGCCCTGGAAATCTGGGAATTTGACCTGCATGTCCTCAGCAATGTCTTTAGCTGTTTTCTCATAGACCGCCCGGCGAAGAGCTGGTTCAATCTTGTTACAAAGGAAAACAGCAAAAGTGGTGTTCGAAGTGGCTCCTTGGCAGGAAATCTGGAAACATTGGAAGAAACCTTCTCTCTTGCTGTTCAGGTACACAACTGGATCATTTGCCTTTTGGAATGCTTCATGCATGGCTTTAAACCTTTCCGCTGCCATTTTGCACAGATACAGAGACAAATCTATGCTATACTTTCTGTTAAAAGTATATTTTGCATTGTTGCGGATGGATTTCACACCTTCCTGTACTTCATTGAGTATTTCATGGATAAAACTTCGACTGTAATCACATTTCTCCTGTTCCTTTTTATCAATGTTTGCCCTCACACTCTCTATGATGTTATCTGTGATGCGCTGCAAGTTGATCACATCAGCATTGGATATTCTCCAGGGATCTGGGATAATACCTAAAAGCTTTTTCTTTGTGATGTGTTTCTTTTTGTCAAAAGAAAATCCTCTGCCTTTGGGAAATGACCTGATCCGTTCATGGAAACCTGGCTCCTTAAAGTGCTCTAGAAGGACATCTTTGATTTCTGCATCGATATCGACCTGTTCTGGAGGAGCACGGGAGACTTCGGCGATCCACTTGTTCCAGACAACAGTAAAGTTGTCTCTCAGTTCTCTCTCACTGAGGCTCTTCCCTTTCAGAGTCACAGCCAGCTCCCTGCTCCTTCTCAGGAGCTCATCTTCATATTCCAACTTCCTTGCATCCAGTTTATTCTCCTCCTTCTGTAGCTCAAAAAGATTCTTGCATTTCTTTTTCGTTTCATGAAGAAGAGTCTGTTTTAGTTCTTTCAGCTTCCGCTCTGTGCTTGATTTCCACTGCACCAGTATGTCATGGTCTTTGTCTTCCCTGAAATACTTTTCCACCTCGTTCTCAATGGCATCAATTGTCTCTTGCACCAGCCCTTCAAGGTTTTTTCTGGTGACATTTTGTAAGTCCCCATTACGAATTTTGTTGTCCAGTCTCATCTGTACGTCTAAGATGTGACTCCTCAGCTTCCAGGTCCACTGACTAAAGGCACTTTCCAGTTTCCTGTATGCAGCAATCTCCAGGGAATTCTTGAAGCTGAAAACAAAGTTTTCATTCAGCAGAGCATTCCAGAGGTCACCAATACGATTTTTCAGGCTCGAGAGCCTCAAAATGCTGCGCTGTGACTGCTTCTGGGCAGCCTGGAGGATTTTGCTCTTGAGTTGCTGGATGTTCTGGCTGTAGGTGGGGTTGGGTGGTGCCATTGGAGGGTTTCCTTCCCACAGGTGAGCAAAGTAGTGAATGTGGGTGTTCACATCAAAGCCAATGACATCGCTGAAGGAGGAGATGTCACAGAATTCCTGCTGAGCAACAGTCACGGTCATTTCATCCAGCTTTTTCTGAAAACGCCTTCGTACTGCCATGTTCTGCTCCTTGGCCGTTATTTCTCCCATGTTTTGGTGGACAAAGATGCAGCTTGGGGAAAGATTGACTTTCTTCATCCTCAGGAAAGCCTGCACAGCAATCTGGAGAACATCTTGCATTTCTGATGGATTTTCTCCAAAGATATTGATCACAGTCAAGTTGCCAACACCAATGACAAAGGTGGCCAGCTCATTGTCATGGTTCAGGGACTGTTTATTGACCACCTCGGTGGCACAAAGACCCTCTGTGTCAACCACCAGCACAAAATCAAAGCCCAAGTCTTGCTGCAGCTCCTGGCCCACTGGGATCAGCTGCATAAAGGCTCCGCGGGTGCATCTCCCCGCGCTGACGCTGAACTGCAGACCAAACATGGCATTCAGCAGGGTGGACTTGCCGCTGCTCTGGATGCCCAGCACGGAGAGCACAAACACTCGTTTGTCCCCCAGCCTCTCAATTAAGCTGTCAAAGATTGCTCCCACCCAGCGCAAGGGCACATAGGAAGCGTCCCCATCCATCAGCTCCATGGGATATCCCAAAACCATCAGCTCTGCTGCAATTTCAGAGAGTTTGATAAAACTTTCATTTTTCGTGTTCATTACTTGCAGAGCTTCATAAATCTGCCCTACCTCTCTCAGAAGGTGCTCCAGGCTGATGGATGAATCATTGATTTCATCAGAGAGGGCATCCAAACGACTCAGACACTGAGCATTTACACTGTTTTTTTCCTTGCTTTTATTTCTTGCCAGGATTTCAGTCCATAACTTGTGATATTCTCTCCTCAGTTCTTCAAGGCGACCGCAGGACAGCTCGTCCATAAAGATCTTCATCCACTGCAAGAAGTATTTCTTGGTGTCTGCTGGCTGGGTCTGAAGAAAGACAAGGAATGATTTCATCAATGGGTTGAGAGGAAAAGCTTGCTCAAGTTGTTTTCTTCTTATTGATATCTTCTCATTTTCAATTTGGCTACGATGATGCTCAATGCTCTTGCTCCCCTTCTCTTGCAAGTGAGTGAGTTCTTTGTCCTTTTTGCACCACTCATTCCACAGTTTTCCTTGAAGCGGCAGCAGCTGGGATTTGATCTCAGACAGTTTCTCTTTCTTCAGAAGGTCCACCAGCTCCTTGGCCTTTGCTTTGGCTGTCACACACATGGGTTGATCTACATCCACTACGAATCCGTGCTGGCGAGCTTTTTCCACACAGGCGTCCAGGCTGAAATGTGGATTAGACCCTTCCAGGAGATTCCCAATTGTCTTGGTCAGCTGGTCCATCAGTTCTGCTTCATTTCTGTTCTTGAGCCCTATTGTTATGTTTTTACTGGATCGTCCAGCTGCAACATTTTCTTTTTCTGCGAGAAGACAAACCAAAGGCCTTTGTGACTTCCACAGGCCCTGCAGAAGCTCTTTCCCCCTGCTGTCCATGTGCTCCAAACGGGACACAAGAGCCACGTTGACAGCAGAGATCTCCTGCAGGAACTGCAGCTGTGCTCCGTGATCCCTGGCGTCTCCATGCAGGTTACAGAAAGCCACGCAGCACTCAAAGGTGTCATCAGGGCTCCCACGGGGGCAGTACCAGGCGATCTCCACCACCCCTTCCATCAGCAAACGCTCTCTGGTGCTGCCTCTGCAGTGGCGGTGGAAGAAAGTGTTGTGTTTGCGTCTGCTCAGCAGAGCGTTCAGGAGCTGAGACTTGGAAGAGGAGGCCGAGCTGCCAATGCGGATGAAGGACACGATGGGTGTCTGGGCCTGAAAGATGAGTTTGTTGTTGTAACTCTTTGTTCTGGCCTGCTTTCCTGCCTTGTCTGCCTCTTTCCAGCTCCTTTGGATTTGGCTGAGGGCGTAGAGCGGGAATTCGATGTCTGAAGTGCATGGGTTGGGCACCAGCAGAGGCAGCGCCAGTTGGCAGAAGGCCAGCTTGGTTGCAAGGGTCTGTCTGAGGAAGTCATCAGCACAATGGAAAATGGCCATCTGCAGGTCCATGGGGTGCACATGGTCATCCCTGCTTGCATGTTCAGGGGCTGCTTCTATAAGATTACCAAGAAACTGTTCAAAGGAGTCTGACAGTTTGTCCTCTTGCTCTCTGATTTGTGCCACGGGTGCCAGGACTGGGTTGTTTGCATCCCTGCAAGTCAGGTACCTCACCTGGTAATCCATGGTTAACAGTTTTTGCAAGAAGTATGATGGCAGTTCTTTGTCCTTGTTGGGCTGGATGTCCTGCAGAGATATCTTGCAGATGGTGTGGAAATCTCCCATCCCCATTTTTCTTGGATAGTGACTTTCAAGTCCAAGGCGCTTGAGCAACTGGAGGAACTCCTGGTTTGCAACGGCATCATTTGCTGTGGATTGGCTGCCCTCTGACTTGCCTTGGGACTGTCTGGGCAGGTCAGTGGTTGCAAAAGTGTCTTCCAGGTCACTGAGTATATCCTGCATCCTGTGTTCATCCCATTTGTCATCCAAGCACCCACTGATCAAGGAATGCAAGTCCCGTTCCAGCCTCTCCCAGTCTTCACCTTCACTGTGCTTTTGGAGGAGATTCTTTATCCGTGGGGACCACAAGCCTTTCATGTGATCTTCCATGAAAACTAAACGCTCCCTCTTCTGCTCAGGGGACAGCTCTTGACTTTCAGGTGTCACAGTCAGACTCGTCAGCAGAATGAAGGCCTCAGCTCTGTCGGCATCTTGCTCCTTCAGGTTCACGTACTCCTCATGTGCTGCTTTCATTTCCTTGGCCATGTACTGAATTTCTGGGTGTCCAAGGAGATGCTGGAAAGTGCTGCTTTCCACCTGGTACCCTGTGCTGGTGGCAATCAAGAGCACCAACAGTTCCATGTCCTTCTGAGCCCGTTCCTGGAGAGACTGGAGGAAGGAATAAATGGCGAGGCTGCAGGTCATGGTGGCTTCTCTCTTTGCTTCATGAATGGCAGAAGCAGAGCTTCCTGGTACGTAGGTGACAGCATGGATGTGCTCCTTCATCTGCTGCAGTGTTTTGATGAGCTCTCCAAGCTCAGAGACTTTAGGTGGTCTGGGAAGTGAGTGTACAGGCTGGAAGATCCACTGCATAATGCGGGAAGCCTCAGGGAAGTCCTTGACAGAGTAGATATGTGGATCCAGGAGGCTTCTCAATATTACCTTGATATAGCTGGTGTTTTCTGGAGGTGACTCCTGGCAGCTGCGCACGGTGTTCACCAGGAAGTCCTGCAGGGCTTTGTCTGACAGGCACACATTGATCCACACACTGGGGCTCATGGTTTTTGCATTCAGATCATCTTTTAGCTCCATCAGCTCAATCAGCTTATTTTCATCCACTGTCAGCTCCCAATTCTTGACAGTCCCCATGAAATCTCTGGCCACTTGCACTGCGATTTCTATATCCTTCCCAAAAATGCCACCAACGCTCTGATTTGTCAGCTCTTTGTATGCATCCCTGAGGGCTCTGCTCATCTTACCCACAGACTTAAAATCCCCACAGTGATTGTACAGGATGACATCCCACACTGGGATCAGCTCAAAGCCACGGTCGATAACACACCACGTTGTGTTATCAGACACCAGCCCCGTTTTCCACTGATGAAGAGAATCTGTGTCTGGTGGGCCCCCTGTGTTGACCACGTAGAGCTGAATTGCTGTCTGGGAACTCTCTCTGGCTCTCCCCATGACAGAAGCTTTTGAGCTGGATTTAGAAACATCCAGGGCCCCCCCAGCACTGGCCCCAAAGCCACTCCAGCTGGCCTCAACAAAGCTGTTGAGTGCTTCAGATGTTTGTCGCTTCATCTCTTTCTTATGCTCGGCTCGGAATCCTACTGTCGATGCCTTCCACCAGAATATCCCCCCAAAGTGGAGGGGACCCTGGTTTACGTGGGACCCAAACCTGGTGAAGAAACTTTCACACATGCTATTCAGCAGGGAAGCCTTATCGTCTTCCTGAGTGAAGCTCAAAAGCTGCTCCATTTCTTGCAGCTCCTGCAGAGCCGCATCTGAGAGGAGAAGCTGATGCCTTTGGAAGTAGCAGGAGGCCAGAGGGATGTACTGGTACTTGGTGGTGCAAAAGTAGCTCTGCTCAGAGTGGGACTGGTGGGTGTCCTGGGACTGTGAGGAGCTGCTGTGACCTACACCTGCTCCAACAGTAATCCCCCAGAATGAGGCTTTGGCAGAAACGCTCATGCTGAACCCCAGCTGCTCCATGGACTTGGTGAAAGTGGATTCTGATGCAGAGGACGAGAACTCCTTCCTCTCAAGCTGCGATCCTCGCTCTGGACCAGAGAGCTGGAATCCCTCAGGAACCCTGAGGAGCTCCTCTCGCTTTGCCAGCACATCTTCAGGTCTGCTGCTTCTGTAGATGCCCTGCAGGGCCAGTCCCCCCGACGCCCGCCTCAGCACCTCCGTGTCAGGGATGTTCTCCCTCCTGCCTGCTGACAACTCCTGCTGTTCCAGCTGCTTATGGATGCCCTCCAGCATTTCTGCCAAGGGTTTCTTTGGTGGAGGCCAGAACTCTTTGGGAATCTCCATGGCTTGCCACAGACTCTCTGCTTTCTCCCTCACAGCATCCTGGCTGTGGCTGTGGCTGTTGTGCATTTCTGCCAGATCCTTCAGGGCTTGTTTGGCCATTTCTTGTCTTTGCTTTGTTTTCTCCAAGTGCTTCTTCTGCCCACCTATAGTGATTGTTTTCTCATCTGTTATTTTCAGGACTTTCTGGAGTGCCTTTTTCTCCCAGGGGTGCCGTACCTCACATTCCAGCTTGAGATAGTCTTTATATTCCAGATGTTGCAGGGCTTCTCTGCACTTGATTCCCAGGATCTGTGACACCTTGGGCAGCCAGTATCCAGCATCCAGTCCTTCCTTCTGAAATTCCTCTGCCAGAAGCTGTGCCTTTTTCTCCCCTTCTTGTGTGTCCTCCTGTGAAGCCATGGCTGTGAAGGAAGAAAAGAGACTTTCTGTAAAGTGCTGTCACAGGCCCAGCCTCCTGGCAGAGGCTCTGCAGCAGCTGCAGCCCTGGGGATTGCTCCCAGCCAGCTGCTGGAGCCCAGCCTGGGATGGCACAAGAGCCAGGCTCTCCTTCCCAGCACACGGGATGTGCCTGTTGCTTTCCTGTTTGCAGGATCAACCCTGAAATTATTTGTGTAACCCAGAGACAGCACAAACAAACAGACACAGAGACCTACACACACAGTGACACATACACAGACACACACTCAGACATACAGTCTCTGCCACACAACCTGCCCTAGACAAGGTGCTGCCTTCACCATCACCCACATCCTCCCAGCAGAACTCCTCAATCCACAAGTGCAGACGGCCAGGGCCATTCCTGGCTCCCTGGAGCACTGGCACAGCCCCTGTGCCCATCCAACAGCCCTGCCTGCATCCTGCACCCTCTGCCCAGCCCCACGCCTGCCCTGCTCACTGCCTGGCCCAGCCTGCTGCTCCCAGCACCCGCAGGCAGCGCTCACATGCTCCCCCCATGGGCACCCCACACTCCCCAGACACACTCCCCCCACGCCCGGCACGGCCACACGGGCTCTGAGCTGTGCTCCTGCTCCAGCTGCCAGAGCAGCCCCTCCCTCGCCCCACTCACGCCTCTTGCCAGGATCTGCTTCCTGCCACACTCAGGGGGCCCAGCCCAGTGCAGGGCCAAAATCCACCTTGTCCCTGCCCACACCTGTGTCTGGCCCATCCTGCTGGCCCATCAGGAGACACTGGAGACTTTGGGAGCCCACTCAGAGAGGCGCCCTCCCTGATCTGCTGCTCGTTAGCACAGAGGGTCTCATCAGCCAAGTGCCCATTGTGGCCATCTGGGCCACAGCCACCACGGAGACACTGAGCTTAAAATCTCTGGTGACAGGAGGAAAAGTGCCAGCAAACCTTCAGCCCTGCCCTTGAGGGGAGCAGAATTCAGGCTGTTCGGGGGTGACTTCCTGAGGGCCCCTGGGAAGTGGCTCTAGAACATGCTGGGGTTCTGTCTCGGAGATGGTTCTTGTCCCAGAGCCAGTTTGGGTTTGGTTTTGGTTTGTGTCTGGAGCTGGCACTGTTCCTGCCCCAACTCAGGAATATCTCAATGGGTGAAGAGTGTCCCAGGATTCTGTGTGGGGTTGGGGGACAGGGGCTGCTCTTCCTTCCAGCAGGGGTGATCAACACAGGGGCCATGCGGCACAGTGGGTCTGACCTGAGATCCTGCTGTCCTGTGGTTGTTTCCTTTTTTTCCCTCCTGGATTTTTCTTGCTTCAGCACTGTGACCAGGGCTTGCCATCTTGCTTCTCTGCTCCTCTGCTGCTTGGGAGCCCAGAGCCAGTGCGTGCTGTGCTGAGACCTGGGAGCAGCCCTGTTGGAACCCTGGAGGCTGAAAATTTCAGGCTTACTCTGCTGAGGGGTGCTGACCCTTGGGCAGGAACCACATTTGACTTGAGGCCTTGGAACAGGCTTCTGGGATTGTGTAATAGCACAGGGTTGTGGGTGTGTAGTTAGAGTGGGGTTTTGTGATCTCACAGGGTTAAAAACTTGGATTTGGGGTTTTGGTATATAGCAATGTGTGTGAGCCAAGATGGAGGATTCATGGTGCTGTCTGGGTTTTCTTCTTCACGTTCTTCTTCCTTCTTCTTCACAGGTCTGGGTGGTTTTCTCTAATTGGGTGAAAGATGTCCACATTGCAGACCTCAAATGGTCATTATTGGGTAAAAGTATAAATAATATAGGTGTCATTTTGGTATTGGGTAATTGCCTCTTAAATAGCCTTGCTAAGAGTTAAAAGCTCTCCATTCTGTCTCATTTCTCTAGCTTGCTAATTAAGCTCACAACTTGTGAGCCTGTAAATTCTGTAAATAGATAAGATATAATAAAAATTCCAAGTCTGAACTTGATTTGGCATTTCCCGTGTCTTTCATCCTGACCTAGGCAGAGAAGAAAAGAAGCCCAAACTTTTACATACCCCCATCCCCACCAGGCCCCAACTCAGGCCCAGCCATTGCCAGTGAGCTGTTGTTATAAATCACTATGTGTCATGGGTTGAAACAGTATTGCTCTGCTAAGACCTTAGAATTCTCTAGAAAGGAGAGGGACTTATGGGGGGCCGGTTTTGGATTGACGTGCAGTTCTGACCACTCGGAAAATGGAAGGTGACTTTTGGTAATACTTATATAAAAGCTGAAGCTTGGTTTGAGAGTTTTTTTTCCTTCTCTGTCTGGTGATCAGGTAACATCATGGGCAGCCGAGGAGAGCCCGGCTTAGGCCCTGGCTGCCGCCAGGGTGGCTGGAGCCCGGAGGGACCTCCAAGAGCCGCTGCCCACAGAAGAGGCAGAGCTGCAGTTCGGCAGGGCAGGCCGCGTGTCTGGAGCCACGGAAGGGATCAGGGCTGGGCTGTGGCAGGGCTGTGCCCCGGGCCCCTGGCTGCCAGCACCCCTGGGCTAGCGAGAGGATGAGATCTCTCCCCCACCCTACACTGGGCCTTACAGAGCAGCTGTGAGTGGCTCACGCCTTCAGATCGAGGGGTGGAAGAGGAGGCACCCACCAGCCCCCTCCGGCATGGCTTTGGAACATTTGCAGCTGCAGTGGCAGAGATCTCATGACCACCGCAGGCCTGGGCAAGTTTTGACTCTTTCCTGACACAGGTCAAGTCTTTCTTAAACTAACCCTTTTCAGAGATGAGAGAAAAGGCCAAATTGGAAACGTGTAAAGGGACAATATGGAGCTCTCAAAGTCAGTAAAGGAAAAGTTACTTCTTAAGTGAGAGAGATGACGAATTGCCTTGGTTCTAGGCTGAAAATCTCCTATGAATTATGGTAAAAAGATAATATTTTTAATTGTAGACAATATAAATTGGGGAGATGATTTGTAGATTTGAGCAAAGGTCTCTGTGACCAACTGAATGAATATTTTTGTGACCCCATAAGAGGTTGAACAAAGAGAGATGAGAAGAAGCCCTCTGCCAGTGAAGGAGTGAGAAGACATCTCTCTTCCTTGAGTTAAAAAAAAAATCCTTTACTTTTTGAAACAGCTCATTTTTAAAAAGTACCACTCCAATTCTCTGAGTCTATGGCCCATATGTAGTCATGGAAAAGGCTACGTGATACAGAAAGTTCCACAACTGCAGAATCTCCTGGGTGGGCTGCTTTTGAGCTGGAAGCCACAAGCAGACTGTTTCTCTTGTGGAAAGATGCCAAACAACAGGAGAGACTTCTCTCTCTTAAAGACTGAATGAAAGACTGTTTTATTAGTACTGACCTGGAGTTCCCAGTTTTGCCTCTTTACATTGTTGGTAGAAAATGATTAGTTTGTAGTGGGAGAAAGGGTTGGTTTTAAAAATTAATTTGTGGGGGTTTTTTTGATTTATTTCTTTGCTTCTCTTAGTGTATGTTAATAAAATCTATCTGTTTTTACTTCTAAGTTAAGCCTGCTTTTTCCTTTTCCTCCCAAAATCCAATCTCCCAGTTAGCAAACCAAAACCATAACACTGTGTAGTTATTGTCTTTTGTTATTATTGACTTTTATAAATTATTTTGATCTAGTACAGTTTGTAATCTCTTTTTAAGTACTTTTGATACAGTATAATTTGTCAGCTCTTTAAGGTTAATACCTTAATCCCTGTGTAGTTTGTAAATCTTAGTGTGATAAATAGATCAAAGAGCTCCTGCATCAACCCTTCGCAAGGGAACTGCTGGCTCAGGGTGACTGGTGCTGCTTGTCCATTTGAGCCACTTGTCCCAGCCCTGTCCTCTCCCAAATTCTCTCCCAAAGGAGCACTCCCACTGCTGGTTCGGACTCAGGAGCCATGGGCTGACCTGCACCACATTAACTCCAGCCCAGCCACACCCTGAACCTGCCCCCAGGCACCCTTGGCAGTCCCTGCAGGGCTTTCCATTGCTACAGGAATAGAGAAAAAGCCCCATGTGACTGTGTCAGTGCCCGCAGAGAGGCACTAAGCACATTCAGGGCATAACTCAGGATCAAGCTCCTCCTTAGAAGCAAACGAGAGAAGCAGCAGGGCTGGCAGCAGAACCTGCCATGGCAATGCCTGCACCCCATTTCATGGGAACAGACCCCCANGGGCTCTGGGAACACTGCTGGCTTTGTGGGGCTGTCCCAGGCACCAGAGCGCTCTGGGGGCTGACACTGAGACTGTAAGAGAGGAGGATCCCACCCTCCCTGCATGGGGAGGAAGAGGAAGAACTGAGCCCCTGGGCTTGGGGACAGAGCAGGATGTGCCGTGCCTGCCCCTCATCACCACGGAGCTGCCCTGCTCCCAAAGGAGCAGCTCGGGGACCAGGAACCCCCAGCATCAGTCCCAGGGCTCCTGCCTTCAGGGGAGCGCAGCCATCCGGCCCCACCTCTGAGCCCGGCCCCCCTCCCAGCTCAGCCCCGCAGCGCACACGGCTCCCCCGAGCTGCCCCAAAGCGGCTGCCAGCAAAGGCGGCTTCCTGCAGCCCACGGAGGAGCACACACCGCCCGCCCGCTGCCCTCACACCCCTCTTATCCTGCCCTGCCATCTCTNCCTCACACCCCTCTTCTCCTGCCCTGCCATCTCCCCAGCCCTGCCCAAACACCGGCAACAGGAGGCAGGAGACTGACAAGATCCCTCTGCCTACTGCTCTCGGCCCAATGGCTCATCCCCCGGCCCTANCCAATGGCTCATCCCCAGGGCCCTACCTTCTCCCTCTGTGCCCCACAGCTCCTGGGATGGGAGAAGCCCAGCAGCCATCACCTGGCCCAGGCTGACAAGTCACAAGTGCTGGAGCAGACACCTCTGGCATTTGTCTGGCCGCAGGGGAATCCTCAGCAGCTGCCAGGCAGGGCTGGCACACATCACCTACAGAGCATGGATTTGGCCCCTCCCTTCCCAGTTTAGCTTAGCCTGTCTCCAGAGGGACATTTCCTACACCCAAAGATTTCCTCTCCTGCTGCAGGAGTGTTACAGGCACAGAATCCCAGGATCACTGAGGCTGGAAAAGCCCTCCCAGCTCATTGAGTCCAACTTGTGAAAGATCCCCACCTTGTCACCAGCCCAGAGCGCTCAGTGTCACATCCAGCCCTTCCTTGGACACCTCCAGGGATGCAAACACCAGCACCTCCTTGGGCAGGCCCTGCCAAGGCCTTGAGCACCCATTCCAGGAAGAAATTCCTTCTGCTGTCCAACGGGAGCCTTTCCTGGCCCAGCCTGAGGCCATTTCCCCTTGTCCTCTCCCTGTTCCCTGTGAGCAGAGCCTGACCACGCCGGGCTGTCCCCTCCTGGCAGGGACTTGTGCAGAGCCACAAGGTCCCCCCTGAGTCTCCTTTTCTCCAGACTCAGCCCCTTTCCCACCTCCCCCAGCCCTTACTGGGGCTCCATTCCTTTGCCCAGCCCCGTTCCATTCCCTGGACACACTCCAGCCTTTCCAGGTCTCTCCTGTCAGGAGGGGCCCAGAGCTGCCCCCAGCACTGGAGGTGCCCCAGCAGTGCCAGCACAGGGGACGGGCACTGCCCTGGCCCTGCTGCCACCCCAGAGCTGCCACAGCCCAGGGCCAGCTGCCACACACCTGGGCACCCCTGGGCTCCTGTCCAGCTGCTGGCACACCACCCCCAGGAAATCTTCTCCAGGACCATTAAACCATGACACCCTCTCTGCCAGTGCTACACCTGGTGCTGCACGGCTTCCTTGGGCTCAGGAGCTCCTCAGGGTCCCTTCCAGAGCAGCCAGAGGACCCTTCCCTCTCTGCCCCTGCCAGCCTGGGACAGCAGGAGCACACTCCTGCCTCACCCCCAACCAGCAGGAACGTGCACACTGCAAACTGAAACCATCTGGACTCCTGACTCCATGGCAGGAGGGACCCAGCCAGGGCTGGACAAGGCCTGATGTACTTACAGAGATCAATCAGGGCAAATTACAACAAACATACATCCACTCTGGCAACATGCGAAATCGTCCATGAACTAACAAGGGATGATACATCTTGGTCAGATTTACTTGTGGGAGACACTTCCATCTTGATTCCCTAATCTAAATTGGTTAACACCTTTATTTGTGAGAAACTTGTTGTTAAAAATAATCATTTTGTCTACATGCATATTTAGCCAGGGCTTTTTGTGGTGTGTCAGTGAACCACAGTGTCCTATGATGACTGGAAAGGATATGAATTGAAATATGGACTAAGAAGAGGAACGTATTTCTGGAGAATAAACACATGATAATTTGTGAAAGAATTCACAAAAAGAAAAAGAAAGGGGGGATTGAAACCTGTTATATTACGGAAGGTGAACCACAAGTAGTATTGTAACAAGACATGCAAGCAATCAAGATAGCAGAGCAAACAAGATAGCAGGGCAAGTGAGATAACATGTGCCATAAAGTGCAAGATAGCACGTTTTAACGATACTTGCAAACTGTAAAATGAGACAAAACCAAGTTACACTGAAAAAAAGAAGTGCCAGGCATGCACTGAAGATAGAGGTAAATAAGATCAAATGTGAGGAAGACTACAGGAGCCTTCCTCAAGAGACCACCAGAAGACTGATGACCACCACAGAAGGGACTGACGCAGGCGCAAAAGCAACAAACTGTTGTAAAACCATGACACAGCTTTATGCAATTATGAGTATGCCAACGATACTCATATATGTTGTGATTGTGATATTGAGTGGAAGGACTTTTAAGATGTAACTGTAGACTGGGAAAGAAGACTGGGAGAGTTTTGGCAGAAAGATCTTCCTCGTTCCTAGCGCTAAATAAAGCAACACCTGCTCTGGTCTGACTATAAAGTTTTATTTTCTTGCCCAGTTTTGGGTGTCACAAGCAATGATAGAAAA
>SWJQ01001278.1:49257-60507 GCA_007252995.1 Zosterops borbonicus | reverse complement strand
AGACAGAAAAAAAAGCTGCCAGGGAACCTTCTTTTCTTTGCCACAATTAAGCACCTGCTAGAAAAGAGCAAATAAGCCAAATCATGCGGCTGAAAAACAAGCTTTACGTGTTCCTTCCCCGTGACCCACTCCNAAAAAAAAAAAAAAAAAAAAAAAAAATCCTCCAGGCTCTGCAGCTCGGGCTGCTCGCAGCTCCCGGTCTGGGGAATTAACAGCTCCGGGGAGCTGCTTCAAAAGCCAAAAAAAGAGCTTTTTCCCCTCCCTAAATTAACGGCACCATCTCTTTCTGCTATGGAGAGACAGATCCCAGTGCTGCGTGTTCGGTGAGGAAGGAAGGGGTTTGTTTTTTATTTTGGGGAGGGGGGTTTTCTCTGTGTTGTCTCATCAGTGTGAGATCCGAGCAGGGGGGGAAAAACGGGATTCAGGAGATGCAGGGGAGGCTGAGCTGAGCGGGAGGGGAAGGAGGAGGCGGGAAGGGATGGAGGAGCAGCAGCAGCATCATCCCCATCACATGATGCGGATGTGCGGGTCACGCAGCGGGGCCGGGGAGCGGCTGCTCCGGGGCCTTTCCCTGCAGCAAACATGACTCGGGATAGATTCCCTCCCCTGCCCTCCTCCCCCTAAAAAAGGGGGTTTTTAACTAGCTCAGTTATTGGGAGGGTTTGGAGAGAATTATATCAAGGATGAGGTGAGAGATCTCAGAAAAGGACATTTGTCCCAGGCGTTTATTCTTCAAATTTCCAGGGGGAAAAGAGGAAGGGGAGACAATTTATAAATTTATATCCTCCCAGCTCAGAGGAGAGAGAGCTGGACCACAGCCAGGGGGGTCAGAGAAGGAAATAAGGGTCACTCTGAGTGCTCAGGGAGTCCGGGGGGGGTCAGGAGGGAGAAACCTTTTCCATAGAGAATTACAACAGAATCGGAGGGGGGTTTTTTGGTCTTTTTTTGGTTCTTTTTGGTTGGTTTTTTTTNTGTTTGGTTTTTTTAATGCCATTTGAGGGTTCAGATTTTGGGGAGATGCCCCTGCAGGGGGTGAGGAAGGGGCTGGAATAAAACCCTGCAGAGAACAGCAGCAGAGCAGAGTGTGGCCTGTGCTTGGAAGGCATTAAGGGATGGAGAAGATTTGGCTTTTCCTGCCCCAAGAGGGTTTTTGGGGGGGTTGTGAGGGGTCTCCTCCATCAGCAGCAGCTCCACACAGAGCCCAGCTGGGAGCTGGCAGCTCCCAGAAAATTGGGATGTGGGAAAGGTGCTCAGAGGGGTGCAGCCCCTTCCCCAAATCAGGATTGGGGGGGACAGGAAGGAT
Source organism: Zosterops borbonicus (assembly GCA_007252995.1). Lineage (NCBI taxonomy): Eukaryota > Metazoa > Chordata > Aves > Passeriformes > Zosteropidae > Zosterops > Zosterops borbonicus. The sequence goes on along the minus strand of SWJQ01001278.1, from coordinate 59,204 downwards.
GGAAATGAGGTTTAGGGTTGTGTCACCCACCCCCAGGGATGTCACTGAGGATGGAGGGGCAGGGACAGGGTGGGGGGCTCAGCAGAGGTGGGGGTAGGGATCCATGGCTTGGGGATTTGGGGCCAGGATGGAGCTCCCTCTAAGGTGGGAGGGTTTTAGGGCCAGGATTGGGGTCCCAAGGCAGAACTGGGGGCACAATGAGCCCCCTGAGAGGGAGGTTTAGGGGCAGAAATGGAAGGCAGGATTTGGGGGGGCACAGCAGAGTCCCCTACAAGGGAAAATTAGGGACACAATGGGGGTCCAGGGGCAGAACTGTGGGGGCATCACAGAACCCTCTGCAGGGTGGGGTTAGCGGACATTATGGGGGATTTAGGGGGACATGGTAAATCCCTCTACCAGGGAGANACCCTCTGCAGGGTGGGGTTAGCGGACATTATGGGGTCTCAAAGGGGGCTTAGGGGGACATGGCAAATCCCCCTACCAGGGAGCTTTAGGGGCAGGATGGGGGTCCCAAGGCAGAACTAGGGGCACAATAAACCCCCTGAGAGGGAGGTTTAGGGGCAGAAATGAGGTCGATTACACATAGAAGGCAGGATTTGGGGGGGGCACAGCAGAGTCCCCCCTTACAAGGGAAAATTAGGAACACAATGGGGGTCCAGGGGCAGAATTGTGGGGGCATCACAGACCCCTCTGCAGGGCAGGGATAGAGGACATTATGGGATCTCAAGGGGAGTTTAGGGGGACATGGCAAACCCCCCTACCAGGGAGATTCAGGGGCAGAAATGGGGTCGCATGGAAGGCAGGACTAGGGGGGCACAGCAGAGTCCCCCCTTACAAAAGAAAATTAGGGACCCCATGGGGGTCCAGGGGCAGAACTGTGGGGGCATCACAGACCCCTCTGCAGGGCAGGGATAGAGGACATTATGGNGAGATTTAGGGGCAGGAAGGGGTTGCATATAAGACAAGATTTGGTGGGGCACAGCAGAGTCCCCCCCTTATAAGAGAAAATTAGGGACCCCATGGGGGTCCAGGGGCAGAACTGTGGGGACATCACAGACCCCTCTGCAGGGCAGGGATAGAGGACATTATGGGATCTCAAGGGGAGTTTAGGGGGACATGGCAAACCCCCCTACCAGGGAGATTCAGGGGCAGAAATGGGGTCGCATGGAAGGCAGGACTAGGGGGGCACAGCAGAGTCCCCCCTTACAAAAGAAAATTAGGGACCCCATGGGGGTCCAGGGGCAGAACTGTGGGGGCATCACAGACCCCTCTGCAGGGCAGGGATAGAGGACATTATGGGATCTCAAGGGGAGTTTAGGGGGACATGGCAAATCCCTCTACCAGGGAGCTTTAGGGGCAGGATCAGGGATCCCACAGCAGGACTAGGACCCCCAACAGACCCCCCCATCCCCACTGACCGTCCCCATCCCCAGCAGGACTCAGGACCCCCCCCCGTTCCTGTATCAGCCAATACGCGCCATGCGGGGGCTGCCGGGGGGGGCTCGGGGGCGGCGCTGGGGCCGGAGCCGCTTGTTTTTTGTGAATGAAAGGCGGGGCGGGCGCGACTGCAGCGCGCAGGGGCAGCGGCCATCCGCGCAGGATCCGCCATCCGCGCAGGGCTCCTCCATCCGCGCAGGGCTCCATCCGCGTAGGATCCGCGCAGGGCTCCATCCGCGCAAGATCCGCGCAGGGCTCCATCCGCGCAGGGCTCCTCCGTCCGCGCAGGGCTCCATCCGCGTAGGATCCGCGCAGGGCTCCATCCGCGCAGGGCTCCTCCATCCGCGTAGGATCCGCGTAGGATCCGCGTAGGATCCGCGCAGGGTCCGCGCAGGGTCCGCGCAGGGCTGAGCTCGGCGGGCCGCGGATGCGGAGCTCGGGGCGGCCCCGGTACCGCCATGGGCCCCTTCGGGCCCGGCTTTGAGCCGCCCGGCCGTGCCCAGCCCGGCCCTGCCCAGCGCAGCCGCGCAAAGTGCGCCGTGGCCATGTCCGGAGGGGCGAGCCCGGCCCCGGCCCCTGGGAGCCGCCGCTTCGTCTGTGTTGGTGTAAGTAACTCATTCCCTTCTCTTTCCTTCCCTCCTTCCCTCCTTCCCTCCCCGGGGCCGCGTTCTCCGGCCTGAGCTTCCGCTCCGCCTCCGCGCATCCCGCCCGGCCCGGCCGCCGGACAGGGGTGGGCAGGGCCCGGTGCCCTCGCTGTGCCCCGAGCCCGGGGCTGGAGCCTCCCCTGAGACCCTTCGGTGCTTTCCAGACGTTTATCCGNGGGCCGCGTTCTCCGGCCTGAGCTTCCGCTCCGCCTCCGCGCATCCCGCCCGGCCCGGCCGCCGGACAGGGGTGGGCAGGGCCCGGTGCCCTCGCTGTGCCCCGAGCCCGGGGCTGGAGCCTCCCCCGAGCCCCCTCGGTGCTCTCCAGTCCCCTTATCCGTGTCCTGCACCCCCAATCCTGATGGTTGGACTCCCCCCGAGTCCCCTCGGTGCTTTCCAATCCCTTCATCCATGTCCTGCATCCCCTCCCGGGGGCTGGAGCCTCTCCCGGGCCCCTTCTCCGGCTCCTAGTGCTTCCCGTTCTCCCTGCGAGTCCCCGCAGCCCCGATCCCGGTGGCTGGAGCCTCCCCCGAGCCCCCTCGGTGCTCCCCAGTTCCCTTATCCGTGTCCTGCATCCCCTCCCGGTGTTTTCCGCCCTCCCTCCGAGTCCCACAGCCCCGGCCCGGCTCCTCCTCGGTCTCCTTTGCCGTGTCCCGCAGCCCCAAAACCTCCCCGCATCTTTTCCCGGTGCGTCCTGACCCCTTTTCCATTCCCGAACCCCCTCCCGGTGCTCCCAGACCCCTTTGCCATGTCCGAACCCCCTCCTGGTGCTCCTGGACCCCCGAGACCCTTTTACAATTCCCTTCACCCCTAATTCTCCTGCTCCTTGCTGCCTCCCCAAGCTCCCGCACCCCCTCCTGGTGCTCCTGGACCCCTTTCCCATTCCCGAACCCCCTCCCGGTGCTCCCAGACCCCTTTGCCATGTCCGAACCCCCTCCTGGTACTCCCCAACCCCTGAGACCCTTTTACAATTCCCTGCATCCCCAATTCTCCTGTTACCCTCTGCCTCCCCAAACTCCCGCACCCCCTCCCGGTGCTCCCCCATCCTGGTGGTCCCTACACCCCCTCCCGATGCTCCTCGACCCCTTTACCATTCCTGCACCCCCTCCCGGTGCCTCCCGGTGCTCCTGGACCCCTTTGCCATCCCCCCGCACCTCTGAGACCCTTTTACAGTTCCCCGCACCCCAAATCCTCCTGCTCCCCGCTGCCTCCCCAAACTCCCGCACCCCCTCCTGGTGCTCCTGAACCCCTTTACCANCCCTCTGCCTCCCCAAACTCCCGCACCCCCTCCCGGTGCTCCCCCATCCTGGTGGTCCCTACACCCCCTCCCGATGCTCCTCGACCCCTTTACCATTCCTGCACCCCCTCCCGGTGCCTCCCGGTGCTCCTGGACCCCTTTGCCATCCCCCCGCACCTCTGAGACCCTTTTACAGTTCCCCGCACCCCAAATCCTCCTGCTCCCCGCTGCCTCCCCAAACTCCCGCACCCCCTCCTGGTGCTCCTGAACCCCTTTACCATGTCTGAACCCCCTCCCGGTGCTCCCAGACCCTTTTGCCATGTCCGCACACCCTCCTCATATTCCCAGACCCCTTTGCCATTCCTGCACCCCCTCCCGGTGCATCCAAGTGCTCCCAGACCCCTTTGCCTTGTCCCCCGAGACCCCCTTGCGATTCCCTGCACCCCAAATCCTCCTGCTCCTCGCTGCCTCCCCAAACTCCCACACCCTCTCCCGGTTCTCCCCATCCCGGTTCTCCCCATCCCGGTTCTCCCCATCCCGGTTCTCCCTCCCGCCGCATCCCCCGGTCCCGGTGGTCCCCGCACCCCCATCCCGGTCCCCCACCCGCCGCCTCCCCGTCCCTCCCCGTTCTGCAGCCCCGCTCGGGGCCCGGTTTCTCCCGCACCGCCTCCCTCCGCGGCCTCCGCACAGCCCCGGCCTCTTCCCCGGGGCCTCCTTCCTCCCGCTGCCCCCAGAGCCCCCTCCACTTTATTTTTGGGGCGGTTTCACCCCGTTTTTTTGGGGGGTTCGGGATGGAGGATTTGGAGCCTGGGAGTTGCTAAGCGACGGCTCCCGGGGTGATGCTGCAGTTGCCGTGGCAACGGCGGGTTGGGAGGCTGGGAGGAGAAATTTTGGGGTTCTCCTTGATCTGGGGGGGATGTGGAATTGGGTGGGGGGCTGCCCTGCTCCTCCAGGCACAGCTTTTCCTTTTGGGGAAGCTCCAATTTTTCAGTATCTCGGGTTATTTTTACTCTCCAGTGGGTTTTTGGAGCTGTTCCCGGGAGGGAAGTGATGCTGGGGAAGGTGAGGAGGGGGATTGGAAAAGGTTCAGCCCCTCCTGGGGTGGTGTAGTGGGTGAGGGGCTGTGACCCCCACCCCAAATCTCTGTGGGGCCAACAGAGCTCCCCAATGAGGTTCTGTTTAATGGAGAACCCCAAAAAAAGGGATTGAGCCCTTAATTCCCATCAGGCCCCGACTTCCCGAGCTGGGGGTGGGCTGAGCCTCCTCCCCAGGAGGGACAAACATCCCCTAAGTGCCAACTGCAGTTGTCATTGCTGTGCCTTCCCCCTCCATCCCAACGGGCTGGGCCTAAAAATAACCAACCCACAGCAAAGCTCCCCCATCCCAGAGATCTCCTGGTCCTACAGAGCCCAGCTGATCCTTGAGAGGAGCAGAGGATGGCAGCAGAAAGAGATGGAAATTAATTTTGAGGGGCTAATTGGGGAAGCATCCCACCTCTCCTAGTGCTGCTCCTGGTTTTTCCGTAAAGGGATGAATTCCCTGCATCCCAAAGGATTCCTTCCCCCTCCATCCCAATGAGCTGGGCCTAAAAATAACCCACAGCAAAGCTCCCCCATCCTGGAGATCTCCTGGTCCTACAGAGCTGAGCTGATCCTTAGGAGGATGAGAGGAATGGAAATTAATTTTGAGGAGCTAATTGAGAAAGGAGCCCACCTCCCCTGCTGCTGCTCCTGGTTTTCCCTTAAAGGGATGAATTCCCTGCATCCCAAAGGATGAAGGGGAAATTTTTTTGCCCTCAGGACCAACCTGAGGTGTGGGAGAACACCCAAAATGACCTGGATTTTTGCCACTTTGCCTTTACCTCCACCTGCCCACGGGGCTCCAGGTGTGCCCCGGGGAGGGCTGAGGATGGAGGGAGGTGATAACATTGGGAAGTCCTTGCCAGGCTGGCGGCTTGGGGAGCTCTGGTCCCACGTGCAGGGCTCCGTTGCCATCGTTACCGGGTGGTTTTTTTATCGCTCGCTGCGCTGGTGGTTTTATTATAGCAGCTCCGGGGAGGGAGCGACGAGGGGGAAGAGATCCGTGGCCTTGGGGAGTTCAGAGAAATTGGGATGTGTTGGGGTTTTTTTTGTTCTTCTTGTTATCCCAAGGGGGAAGAGATCCGTGGCCTTGGGGAGTTCAGAGAAATCGGGATGTGTTGGGGTTTTTTTTGTTCTTCTTGTTATTCTAAAGGGGAAGAGATCCGTGGCCTTGGGGAGTTCAGAGAAATTGGGATGTGGTTTGTTTTGGTTTTTTTTGTGCTATCCCAAGAGGGAATCGATCTGTGGCCTTGGGGAGTTCAGAGAAATTGGGATGTGTTGGTTTTTTTTAATCCTTCTTGTTATCCCAAGAGGGAAGAGATATGTGGCCTCAGGAATTTCAGAGAAATTTGGATGTANCCTTGGGGAGTTCAGAGAAATTGGGATGTGTTGGTTTTTTTTAATCCTTCTTGTTATCCCAAGAGGGAAGAGATGTGTGGCCTCGGGAATTTCAGAGAAATTTGGATGTGGGGTTTCTTTTTTGTGCTATCCCAAGAGGGAATAGAGCTGTGGCCTTGGGGAGTTCAGAGAAATTGGAATGTGTTGGGTTTTTTTGTCCTTGTTATCCCAAGGTGTGAGATCCGTAGCCTTGGGAATTTCAGAGAAATTGGGACATGTGGGATTTTTTTGTCCATTTTTTAATCCCTCAATTCCCTCAGTGCTTTTTCTCCTGGCAAAACCACATAAACCCTCATGTTCAGGCTGTGATAAGTGAATTCTGGTTGTGATTTAGGCTCTGGCTTTGAGCAGGGAACGGGTGACACACCTGGGCACACCTGGGCACACCTGGGCTCTGCTCATCAGCTTCTCAACACCCTCATCTCTCTCTGTCCCTGGGAGCTCTCCCAAATCCCTGTGGCTGCTGAGCCTCACGGAAACCTGAGGAGTTTCTCCTCTTTGCTCTTAGCTGGGAGCAAATATCCCCTGGGGAATGGGGTGGGGAAAAAAATGGGGACAGGTCAGCATCCCCTGCCAGGCAGCAGAGCTGAGTGTGCAGCTCTGGAAGTTTCTCTTGCAAATGCTGGAGAAGGAGAAGAAGAAAAAGAAGAGGAGGAAGGGAGAGAGAGAGGAGGAAAAAAAAAATAAATAAAAAGCTCGATCTCACATGAACAAGCATGAGCTGGGAGAGGGAGGAGGGCGCAATCCAGCGCAGGCAGGCCATGTGTCTGACGTGGCACAGCAGCCACACTGCCAGCAGAACATAAAATTTTAAAGGGGACTGGCGGGCACAGCGAGATGGGAAGGGCTGGGCAGCTGCTGCAGAGCCTTCCCTGAGGCTGCCAGGGAGTGTCAGCATCTTCCTGCTCTGGAGAATCCTCCTCACCTCATCCTGGCTGTGTTTGCTGAGCCCTCATTAATTCCCTCTCCCCATGCAGGTCCCAATTAATGGATTCTGACATGGATTATGAGAGGCCAAACGTAGAAACCATCAAGTGCGTCGTGGTCGGGGACAACGCGGTGGGCAAGACCCGGCTCATCTGTGCCCGCGCCTGCAACGCCACCCTGACCCAGTACCAGCTCCTGGCCACACACGTGCCCACGGTGTGGGCCATCGACCAGTACCGCGTCTGCCAGGAGGTAAGGGCTGCTGGGGGGCTTGTGGACACCTCACTGGGAATCCTGAGGGGGTGGAGGGTGGGTTGGGTGGCCCCAAGGGTGGGGACAGCCCTGGTGTTGTTGTTGTCCCAAAGGGGGAAGAGATGGATGGACTTGGGGAGTTGAGAGAGATTGGGCTATGAGTGGGTTTTTTTGTGTTATCCCAAGTAGGAAGAGATCCGTGGCCTTGGGAAGTTCAGAGGAATTGGATGTGGTTTTTTTTTTAATCCTTCTTGTTATCCCAATGAGGAAGAGATGTGTGGACTTGGGGAGTTCAGAGAAATTTGGATGTGGGGTTTTTTTTGTCCTTCTTGTTATCCCAAGGGGGAAGAGATCCTGGCCTTGGGAAGTTCCGAGAAATTGGGATGTGGAGTTTTTTTAATCCTTCTTGCTGTTCTAAAGGGGAAGAGATGTGTTGCCTTGGGAATTTCAGAGAAATTGGGATGTTGGGGTTTTTTTTGTCCTTCTTGCCATTTCAAGGTGGAAGAGATGGGTGACCTTGGGAATTTCAGAGAAATTGGGATGTGTTGGGTTTTTTGGTCCTTCTTGCTGTCCCAAGGGGGAATAGATCAGTGGCCTTGGGGAGTTCAGAGAAAATGGGATGAGGGGTTTCTTTGTCCTTCTTGGTATCCCAAGTGGGAAGAAATGTGTAGCCTTGGGAAATTCAGAGAAATTGGGATGTGTGTGGTTTTTTTGTTGTTGTGGTGGTGGTGAGGCTGAGGCACTGAGGCGCTGGATCCTTTTCTGTTCCCGCAGGTGCTGGAGCGCTCCCGGGATGTGGTAGACGATGTCAGCGTGTCCTTGCGCCTCTGGGACACCTTTGGTGACCACCACAAGGACAGGCGCTTTGCCTACGGCAGGTGGGGACAGGCAGAACCTGACGCTACCCTGAGCAAGGAACAGAATCCCCAAACCAAACCCTGACCCCTCTTTGTCCCCTTCACAGGTCCGACGTGGTGGTTTTGTGCTTCTCCATCGCCAACCCCAACTCCCTGCACCATGTGAAGACCATGTGGTACCCGGAGATCAAACACTTCTGCCCCCGCGCCCCCGTCATCCTGGTGGGCTGCCAGCTCGACCTGCGCTACGCCGACCTGGAGGCCGTCAACCGGGCACGGCGACCCCTGGCCAGGTGAGACCTGGTGTCCTCGGAGGTGTCACTGCCCGCCCTCCTTTATCTCTCTCCATTAATTATCTCCCCCCGTCTTTTCCAGGCCGATTAAACCTAACGAGATTCTCCCCCCAGAGAAGGGCAGGGAGGTGGCTAAAGAGTTGGGGATCCCTTATTACGAGACCAGCGTGGTGGCCCAGTTTGGGGTCAAGGACGTCTTCGACAACGCCATCCGCGCCGCCCTCATCTCCCGCCGCCACCTGCAGTTCTGGAAGTCCCACCTGCGCAACGTGCAGAGGCCGCTGCTCCAAGCCCCCTTCCTGCCCCCCAAACCCCCTCCTCCCATCATCATCGTCCCCGACCCCCCTTCCAACAACGAGGAGCGTCCTGCCCACCTCCTGGAGGACCCCCTGTGCGCGGACGTCATCCTGGTGCTGCAAGAGAAGATCAAAATCTACGCACACAAGATCTACCTCTCCACCTCCTCCTCCAAGTTCTACGACCTGTTCCTCATGGACCTGAGCGAGGAGGACCAGCAGAGCACGGCGGGGCACGGCTTTGGGGCGGCTGCGGCGGCGGAGCGGGCGCTGCACCAAGAGGAGAGGCACCACGGGCGGGATTTCCTCCTCAGGGCCGCCAGCTTTGACATCTGCGAGAGCGCCGAGGAGGCCGGACCCGGCCAGCGCAAACCGTGCCTTAGAGCCTCCACCAGTGACGGGATCCTGCGCGGAGACCGCTACGAGAACAGCGGGCTGCGCCGCGGCCGCAACCTCTCCTCGTGGAGCCGCGCCTTCGCCAGCATCCAGGAGGAGATGGCTGAGGATCCTCTCACCTACAAATCCAAACTGATGGTGGTGGTGAAGATGGACTCGTCCATCCAGCCTGGACCTTTCAGGGCCGTGCTGAAATACCTGTACACGGGGGAGTTGGATGAGAACGAGCGGGACCTGATGCACATCGCCCACATCGCCGAGCTGCTGGAGGTGTTCGACCTGCGCATGATGGTGGCCAACATCCTCAACAACGAGGCGTTCATGAACCAGGAGATCACCAAAGCCTTCCACGTGCGGAGGACCAACCGCGTGAAGGAATGCCTGGCCAAGGGGACTTTCTCGGGTACGGCTCCAGGAGCAGCAGCCTGGTCATTTTTTGGGGGCTCTGGGAGCTGCAGTTTGGTCATTTTTTGGGGGCTCCAGGAGCAGGATTATGGTCATTTTTTGGGAGCTCTGGGAGCTGCAGTTTGGTCATTTTTGGGAGCTCCAGGAGCAGCAGTTTGGTCATTTTTTGGGGGGGGGCAGGAGCAGGATTCTGGTCATTTTTTGGGGGTTCCAGTAGCAGCAGTTTGGTCATTTTTTGCGGCTCCAGGAGCTGCAATTTGGTTATTTTTTGGGGGCCTCAGGAGCAGGATTCTGGTGCTTTTTGGGGGGGCTCTGGGAGTTGTAGTTTGGTCCTTTTTTAGGGGCTCTAAGAGCAGCAGCCTGGTCCTTTTTTGGGGGGCTCCAGGCACAGCAGTCTGGTTCTTTTTTGGGGTCTCCAGGAGCAGCAGTTTGGTCATTTTGGGGGGCTCCAGGAGCAGCAGCCTGGTCCTTTTTTGGGATCTCCAGGAGCAGCAGTTCGGTCATTTTTTTGGGAACTCCAGGCTCAGCAGTTTGGTCATTTTTGGGAGCTCCAAGAGCATCAACCTGGTCTTTTTTTGGGGGCTCCAGGAGCAGCAGTTCAGTCATTTTTGGGGGCTCCAGGCTCAGCAGCCTGGTCCTTTTTTGGGGGCTCATAAGAGATTTTCATCACCTTTTTATCACCTTATTTTTATCACTTTAGAGATTTTTGTTGCCTTTTTTTTTTTTTTT
>SWJQ01001278.1:28188-48415 GCA_007252995.1 Zosterops borbonicus | reverse complement strand
TTTTTTTTTTGGAGATCCCCCAGCTCTCCAAGGATTCGAGCTTGGGTGTGATTGGATTTTTTTCATAGAGATTGGTCTTAATATGGTCAGGCTGTCCTGAAAAAAAAACCAAAAAAACACTTTTTTTTATTTTTTAAACTTTTTTTTTGGAGATTCTCCAGCTCTCCAAGGACTCAAGTTTGGGTGTGATAGGATTTATAAAAAAAACCTTTTTATATTTTAAACTTTTTTTTTTTTTGGAGATTCCCCAGCTCTCCAAGGACTGGAGTTTGGGCGTAACATTTTTATTATTTATTAAATTTGTTGGGGTTTTTTTTTGTTATTATTATTATTTGCTAAAAAAACCCCGAAAAGTTTTATTATTTGGTAAAAATGTCCCCCCTTTGTTGGCAAATGTGATCTGGGTAAAAAAACCCTTGTCACACACAGTGGGTGTGACATTTTTATTATTTGTTAAATTCATTATTATTTTTTGTTATTTTTATTATTTGCTAAAAAAAAACCAGAAAAGTTTTATTATTTGTTAAAAATGTTCCCCCTTTGCTGGCAAATGTGATCTGGGGACAAAACCCCTTGTCACACACAGTGGGTGTGACATCACAATGGGTGTGACATCACAATGGGTGTGACATCACAATGGGTGTGACATCACAATGGGTGTGACATCACAATGGGTGTGACATTTTTATTATTTGTTAAATTCGTTATTTTTATTATTTGCTAAAAAGAAACCCTGAAATTTTTATTATTTGTTAAAAATGTCCCCCCTTTGCTGGCAAATGTGATCTGGGGAAAAACCCCTTGTGGAATAGGGTTGAGGCTCCTCTGAGAGCACAGATAAAAATGGATAAAAAATGAAATATTTTATGGAAAAAAGGCAGGACATGCCAGGCTCTGCCCACCTCCCCGGCTCTGAGGTGACAGCAGCCACCCCCTGCTCTGTCCCCAGATGTCACCTTCGTGCTGGATGACGGTGCTATCAGTGCCCACAAGCCCCTGCTCATCTCCAGCTGTGACTGGATGGCCGCGATGTTCGGGGGCCCCTTCGTGGAGAGCTCCACCAACGAGGTGAGTAAAAACTCCCCTGGGTGTGGAGGTGTCTTGTCTCTGCCTGGGCCAGCCCTGACACCTCCACAGTGAAGGGTTTGGTACCAGGATGAACCTCACCCATCCCTCTGAGCTCTTGTCTTGCTTGAAGGAGTGAAGTGACGACAGCAGGAAAAAAGAGGGAGGTTATTTTGGGTTAATTGCTGGATTTATGCATCATTTATTTATTTATCTGCCCCAGCAGACACCCCTCAGCAGAAGCAGTGGGGGGAAAAACGAGGGAAAAAAACCTCCTGAATGCAACACCTTTTATTGAGGGGAGGAACTCAGGGATGGGTTTAACTGGGGATAAATCAGGGGCCAAGAGGGTCTGGCTCTCCAAATAAATGACACACATTGTGACAAATTAATAACTGGGGTGGGGAGAAGTCTTGTCCAATCACTTCTGGTCCTCACTGGAACTTTCCAGACTTTTGGGAGAGACCCCAAAGTGACAGACAAGGCCCAGGGGCTGGAAAACTTATGATTGACACATAACTGGGGTTGGGGTGAAACCAATGAGAGTGAAACCAGTGGGGTGAAACCAATGAGGGAACATGAGTGACATGGGGCAAACCATTACAACTTATAAAAATGAACTTAACACAAGGAACAAACACATACATAAAACTGATAAAACCAAACCCACACCACTACACCTGGTGGGGTGGGACAGGCTGGGGACACACCTGGTGGGGGTGGGACAGGCTGGGGACACGCCCAGGAGGTGACAATGTGTGTGTGTGTGTCCCTGGCAGGTGGCACTTCCTCACACCAGCAAGAGCTGCATGCGGGCGGTGCTGGAGTACCTGTACACGGGCCAGTTCAGCTCCAGCCCCGACCTGGACGACATGAAGCTCATCATCCTCGCCAACCGCCTCTGCCTGCCGCACCTGGTGGCTCTCACAGGTGAGCTTGGGTGGGTGTGGTGTGNCGACATGAAGCTCATCATCCTCGCCAACCGCCTCTGCCTGCCGCACCTGGTGGCTCTCACAGGTGAGCTCGGGGGGGGTGTGGTATCGTAGGGGGGTGTCACTGTGTCCCTGACACCCCCAATGTCCCTCTGGGAGGCTGTCACTCCATCCAGGCCACCCCGAGTGTCACCCTGTCCCTGACACCCCCCTGACCCTCAGTGTCCCCCTGTCACCCCATCCTAGCCACCCCCAGTGTCCCCTTGCGGGGCTGTCACCCTGTCCCACCCATTCCCCTGACCCCCAGTGTACTCTTGGGGGGTTGTCACCTCATCCCAGCCACGCTCAGTGTCCCCTTGGGGGGCTGTCACCCTGTCCCAGCCACCCCCCCTGCCCTCCAGTGTACTCTTGAGGGGCTGTCACCCCATCCCTGCCACCGCCAGCGTCCCCTTGGGGGGCTGTCACCCTGTCCAGGCCACTCCCTGACCCCCAATGTCCCCCTGTCACCCCATCCCAGCCACCTCTGTCACCCCATCCCAGCCACCCCCTGACCCCCGTGTCCCCTGTGCAGAGCAGTACACGGTCACCGGCCTGATGGAGGCGGCGCAGATGATGGTTGACATCGATGGGGACGTGCTGGTGTTCCTGGAGCTGGCCCAGGTAGGGCAGGAGCCTGTGCTGGCAGGGCTGGGGTGCTCCAGGTGACATTCAGAGAGGGCTGGGGGTGCTCCAGGTGACACAGAGGGGTCTGGCAGAGCAGGANTCTGTCACCCCATCCCAGCCACCCCCTGACCCCCAGTGTCCCCTTGTCCCCCTGTCACCCCCTGACCCCCGTGTCCCCTGTGCAGAGCAGTACACGGTCACCGGCCTGATGGAGGCGGCGCAGATGATGGTTGACATCGATGGGGACGTGCTGGTGTTCCTGGAGCTGGCCCAGGTAGGGCAGGAGCCTGTGCTGGCAGGGCTGGGGTGCTCCAGGTGACATTCAGAGAGGGCTGGGGGTGCTCCAGGTGACACAGAGGGGTCTGGCAGAGCAGGAGGTGCTCCAGGTGACACACAGAGGGGTCTGAAAGGGCAGGAGGTGACACACAGAGAGGTCTGGCAGGGCAATAGATGCTCAAGGTTCTGGATGGTGACACCCAGAGGGGTCTGGCAGTGCTGGGGGCACTCCAGGTGACACAAGAGGTGTCTGGCAGAGCAAGAGGTGCTCAGGGTTCTGGGTGGTGACACACAGAGGGGTCTGGCAGGACAAGAGGTGACACACAGAAGGGTCTGGCAGGGCTGGGGGTGCTCCAGGTGACACACAGAGGGGTCTGAAAGGGCAGGAGGTGCTCAGGGTTCTGGATGGTGATGCCCAGAGGGGTCTGGCAGGGCAGGAGGTGACACACACACAGGGGTCTGGCAGGACTAGAGATGCTCAAGGTTCTGGGTGGTGACACACAGAGGGGTCTGGCAGGGCAGGAGGTGCTCCAGGTTCTGGATGGTGACACCCAGAGGGGTCTGACTGGGCTGGGGGTGACACCCAGGAGTTTGGCAGGACTAGAGATGTTCGAGGTTTTGGGTGGTGGCACCCAGAGGGGTCTGGCACCTCTGGGAGCTGGACAACCACTCCTGTCCTTGGCTGTCCATGGAGAAATGAGCTGAATCCCTGGCTCTGGCCCTTTCCTGGCTGTCCCTGAGCTGGTGTGTCCCGTCCTTCCCCAGTTCCACTGCGCCTACCAGCTGGCCGACTGGTGCCTGCACCACATCTGCACCAACTACAACAACGTCTGCCGCAAGTTCCCCCGCGACATGAAGGCCATGTCGGGAGGTGAGTGACACCCGGGGGGAGGTGACAGCGGTGACAACAGGGTCCTGGCTGTCCTGGCACTGCCCTCACCCCACCCAATGTCCCCGCAGAGAACCAGGAGTACTTTGAGAAGCACCGCTGGCCGCCGGTGTGGTACCTGAAGGAGGAGGATCACTACCAGCGGGCCAAGAAGGAGAGGGAGAAGGAAGACTACCTCCACCTCAAACGGCAGCCCAAGAGGAGGTGGCTCTTCTGGAACGCCTCCTCCTCGCCTTCTTCCTCTCCTTCATCCTCAGCAGCCACAGCCTCCTCTTCATCATCCTCCTCCTCCTCCTCGGCTGTGGTTTGAGAGAGCCCCCGTGTCCTTGTCCTGGGAGGAGACGGGGAGGAGGAGGAGGAGGAAGAAGAAGAAGGGTGGGATGTCCTGCCCCAGCAGGAGGAGGAGAAAGGGTGGGATGGCCTGCCCCAGCGCCAGGCGTGGAGAGAGAGGCACAAGAGGTGACAGGAGGTGACAGGGAGCAGTGGTCACCCCTGGGGAGGGGCTCAGGACCAGCCCCCAGAGCCCCCCGGGGCAGGACTGGCACAGCCCCAGCAGCAGCAGCAGCAGCAGGAGAAACTCACACCAGGAGAGACTCACACAATTCCAGGAGCTGTGTTGTGGTTTCGTTTGGGGAGTTTTGTTTTTTGGTGGAAATCGGTTTTGGTTATTTTTTTTTGGATCATCAGCAGCATGAGGAGGAAGAAGATGATGATGAAGGAGAAACACATCCTGCTTCCACTTTGATTTGGAAACAGAAGCTCTGGGACGTGGTTTGGGTGTCTGATGGCATCTCAAGCACCTGGAGCCACCATGGGGGTCCTGCCACCCCCTTTGACTCACAGCAGGGTCAGGCACAGGGCAGGGGACCCTGCTTGTCCCCAAACGCCTCCAGGCACTGCAGAATTCCCCTATGAGTGGGGTCTGTCCTAAATCAGGGCACAGAGGGGACTCCAGTCCTCTCCTCCCTGTTCTTAACTCATCACTTTTGTTTAGACAGAAACTTAAGGCAAAAAAAAAAACCCAATCCCAATCCCAAACTCACTCCCTCAACCAGAAACCAACCCTGAGCCCCTGGGCTTGGGATTTGAGCCTGGAGGGCTCCACTGTAATAAATGGCATTTTAAAAGCCGGGTTGATCCCTGTGCTGTGTGGGAGGAGCTGCTGGGCAGGCACATCCCTGTGCCAGGCTGGGGTGATGCCACCACCCCCTCCCAGCTCTCCTGGGACAGGCAGGGACAGTCACACCTTGCAGGACCCAAAACAGGAGGTGACTTTTTTTTTCGCACTTGGACTGACTCTGCAAATCCCTGCAGGGTTTAGGGCAGGGCTGCCAGGCACCCCAAACCCTCCTCCCCAGCTGGGATTGGGGGAAAAGCTCCTTGGAGAGCCCAGAGGGGACTCCAGTCCTCTCCTCCCTGTTCTTAACTCATCACTTTTGTTTAGACNAAAAAAAAAAAAAAAAAAAATCCAATCCCAAACCCTGAACCTGCCAACACCAGAAACCAACCCTGAGCCCCTGGGCTTGGGATTTGAGCCTGGAGGGCTCCACTGTAATAAATGGCATTTTAAAAGCCCAGTTAGTCCCCGTGCTGTGTGGGAGGAGCTGCTGGACAGGCACATCCCTGTGCCAGGCTGGGGTGATGCCACCACCCCCTCCCAGCTCTCCTGGGACAGGCAGGGACAGTCACACCTTGCAGGACCCAAACAGGAGGTGACTTTTTTTTTTTCCCCCACTGGACTGACTCTGCAAATCCCACCTGTGGTGTCCCTGCAGGGCTTGGGCACCCCAAACCCTCCTCCCCAGCTGGGATGGGGGGAAAAGCTCCTTGGAGAGCCCATCCCTGCACAGAGGAGCCCCTGGGGATGCTCCTGGTGGTGTTTCCTCCCAAATCCTCCTCCCAGCTGACTTTTGGAGCCTCTCACCCTGCCTTGGGTGCAGGATCAAGCTGGGAGGGGTGTTTTTGGTGTTTTCAGTGTTCTCACCTCACAGGGAGCAGGCAGGACCATGATTTTTCTCTCTCTCCTTTTCCACACGACAATCCAGGCTCTCCCTGCTGCTTCAGAGTCCTGCTGGCCTTTCCCCCCGAGCCCTGGCACTGCCCCTGCCTGTGCCTGGCTCTGCAGGAGCTCCAGGGTTTGCATGTTCAGGGGGCACAGAAAAACATTCAGGAGACTCTCCTGGGCACCAAACCTTTGGGCAGATCAGTGACAACCTCCTGGCTTTTCACCCCAGCCCCGACACTTAAAATAAAAATTAAAAAATCCCCTTTTTTGGGCTGGAGAGCAGCTCCACACGGGGGGGTTTTTTTTTTTTTTTGGGGGGAAGGGGGGGTTTGAGCAGAGCTATTTTCTCACTAAGCACTGCATGGATTTGCAACTCAGCTACTGCAACACACAGAGCCCTGGCTGGGTGGAGCCTGAGCCTGTCCTGGTGCCACCCCCAGCACGAGGGACAGACAGAGGGACAAGTGTCACCCCCATCCCCTGCTCTGGAACTGGACTCTGGTGTAGGGTGAATAAAAGCTGAGGGTTTTCCTTGGCAGAAAGGACTTTACTGAGAATTAATTCCATGGGCTGAGTCTTCAGCATCACTTGAGATCCTGGATTTTTGGAGTTCTTGAAAGGGGGGTAAAAAAGAAAAAAAAATAATCAAACCAGACGAAAAAATCAGGAGGATTTTTTTTTAAAAGTTAACTCTTCCTTCATAAACAGAGAAATGTAAAAAAAAAAACTGGAAAATATCAAACTGGCTGGGCCAGAGCTCTGTAAAAAATAAAACAAAAAAAACCACACACACGACCATGCATATAAAAATTCAATATTTTTATATAGCTTTTAAGTTAAAAATATATGTAATGTTTACAATTGGTAAATAAATAAGTACAAAAAAAATCCTGCTTGTTGAAATAATGAAGTGTTTGGAGGGTGGGGGGAGAAAAAAAGGAGCAGCAAGAAGGGTGCTGAGCACCCTCCCAACACACTGGGGAAGGTCCTGGTGGACTGGGGTGGCAGCTCAAGTAATGCAGGAAGTTTTATTTTTTTCCCAGATGGTGGTTTTTTGGGTTTTTTTCCCAGCTCTGGGTTGTCCCTGAGCTCTTTGTGAGTTGTTTGAGGAGCTGGGATGGGCAGTGAGCACCCCAGAGTCACCTCAGTGCATCCACCCTGCCTGGGGACACGGGGACAGCACGGCCACCCCATGGGGACAGGACTGACCTGGCACCTGCAGGGACACCCAGGGGATTTATTTCCCCTTCTCTTCACCTCTGGGGTGTCCAACATCACAAAGGTGTGGAGGTGTTGGAGCAAATCCAGGGCTGGGATTGTCCAGCCTGGAGAGAAGGAAAATCCTCTGGGACACTTCAAACCCTTTCCGAGGCCCGAAGGGGCTTCCAGGAGAGCTGGAAAAGGACTGGGAATAAAGGCTTGGAGTGCCAGGACACGGGGATGGGTTCAATCCCAAATCAGGGTCACATTGGATCAGCTATTACAGGAAGGACAATTTCACAACGAGGATGGGTAAACACTGACACAAAAGGGCTGCCCAGATAAGCAGCCCCATCCTGGCAAATATTCAAGGTCGGGGAGGGGGAGCTTGGAGCAAGCTGGTGGAGTGGAGAAGATGTCCCTGCTCCTGGCAGGGGACAGGTGAGCCCTGCCTGTGCTGTCCCTTTTCCCCAGGCTGACCCCAGTGATCACAGTGCAATTCAATTGTTCCCCCACTTTCCCTCCTGAGTCCAGTTTCAAACTGGTTTCTAAGAACAAGCAGAACTATGTAAAAAAACACTTAGTAAACATCCAGTCGCCCCCAGAAAGTAACCTGAGGGCCCCAGCTGAGTTTGCAGAGCCACCAAGCATGCAGGATGAAGCTCACTTAGATTTGTTCTAGAAGCAGAAGCCACGTCACAAGGCCAGGAATCCTTCGAGGAACGAGGATGATCCAGTTGAAAATAAAAAGCACAAGGGATGCCAAAAAAAATCCCTTCAAAAAGCCCTTCTCTGCCCTGATCCCGGAGATCTCCAGGGTAGTACCAGTGCTTCTCAGTAAGAGATTATTTATAACTGTTCACATTGAGCTTGTGGGAATCAAGGAACCAGCTTGGATTCCACGAGGAAGCACCAACGTCGAACCTGTAAAATTCCAGCAGAGAGAGGACCCTGAGGTTTGTCCTTCACTGAAGGATCAGCTCCTCCTCCTGGCTCAGCTGAACTCTTGTGAAGGCTTCAAGAAGGAGAGGAGCTACAGGAGACCTAAAAATTCAAGTGTTCTCGGAGGTATTTAACAGCTGTAAGCTCGAAGGACGTGCAGCTCCCATTTTCAGCTGGTCTCGTACTGGTAAGTTCCGTTCTGGAGCACCATGGAGATGATTTTTTCGGCCACCCCTCCGAGGTGCAGCTGGTCCAGGGTGTCCAGCAGAGTGTTGAGGGAGGCCTTGGAGCCCTCCCTGCTGTGCCATTTGTAGAGCATGTCGTAGAAGGCGTCGTTGGACATGACCATGACGATGTCGTTCTCCTCCAGGCACAGCCTGCGCCCAAACCTCTTCCAGTCATTCATGGGGATCTTCTCAGCCAAGGGGTAAAACGTGTCCCGTAGTGCTGTGGGGGGAAAGGGGAGAGCTCAGGGAACTGGGAGAGGAGTCTGAGTCCCCCCAGCATGGCCCCTGGGCACCAGGACTTACCTTGAGTGGGGTCCTTCCCTGGTGCTGGAACCAGTTTCTTTCTACAGCTTTCACTCGGTGGTGCCACCTGGAATGACAATGTCACCTCTGGAATGACAGTGTCACCCCTGGATTGACAGTGTCACCTCTGGATTGACAGTGTCACCTCTGGAATGACAGTGTCACCCCTGGATTTACAGTGTCACCTCTGGATTGACAGTGTCACTTTTGGAATGACAGTATCATCCTTGGCTTTACAGTGTCACCCCTGGATTCACAGTGTTACCCCTGGAATGAATAACAGTGTCACTCCTGGAATGACAATACCACTCCTGAATTGACAGTGTCACCCTTGGATTGACAATGTCACCTCTGGAATGACAGCATCACCTCTGGAATGACAATATCACTCCTGGAATCAAAGTGTCACTCCTGGATTGACCATGTCACCTCTGGA
This sequence comes from Zosterops borbonicus, assembly GCA_007252995.1. Classification (NCBI taxonomy): domain Eukaryota; kingdom Metazoa; phylum Chordata; class Aves; order Passeriformes; family Zosteropidae; genus Zosterops; species Zosterops borbonicus. The sequence continues at coordinate 39,477 of SWJQ01001278.1, read as the reverse complement.
ATGACAATGTCACCTCTGGAATGACAATGTCACCTCTGGAATGACAATTTCACCCCTGGAATGACAATTTCACCCCTGGAATGACAGTGTCACCCCTGGAATGACACTGTCACTCCTGGAATGACAATGTCACTTCCGGAATGACAATGTCACTCCTGCATTGACCATGTCACCCCTGGATTTAGTGCCACCCCTGGATTGCCAATGTCCTACAGCCCCCCACTGATCCCAAACACCCCTGTGTCATTTCTGGGGGCTGCAGACCCCCTCCATCACTCCCAGGGCTGTTGGGGCAGGAAATCACCACCCACCCCATGGATATCCATATTTCCTGGCTCTGGAATGGCAGCAGNGACAATGTCACCTCTGGAATGACAGCATCACCTCTGGAATGACACTGTCACTCCTGGAATGACAATGTCACTCCTGCATTGACCATGTCACCCCTGGATTTAGTGCCACCCCTGGATTGCCAATGTCCTACAGCCCCCCACTGATCCCAAACACCCCTGTGTCATTTCTGGGGGCTGCAGACCCCCTCCATCACTCCCAGGGCTGTTGGGGCAGGAAATCACCACCCACCCCATGGATATCCATATTTCCTGGCTCTGGAATGGCAGCAGCCCCTGAGATGGAGGAGACAAGAGCTGTGTTTGTTCAACATCATCATCAAACACCCCTGATCACTCTCTGGACTGCAACAAGCAGCTTTTTCCATCCTGATCCCACACAAAGTGACCCTTCACCACCTCCCCTGAGTGTCCCAGCCCTGGCTGAGCCCCAGGATGGTGCCAGTCACTCCCAGGGCTGTTGGGGCAGGACATCACCACCCACCCCTGGGATATCCGTGTTTTCTGCCTCTGGGATGGCAGCAGGCCCTGAGATGGAGGAGACAAGAGCTGTGTTTGCTCAGCACCAGCATCAAATCCCCCAAGCACTCTCTGGACTGCAATGAGCACATTTTACCATCCTGATCCTACACAAAGTGACCCTTCCCCACCTCCCCCGAGTGTCCCAGCCCTGGCTGAGCCCCAGGATGGTGCCATTGACCCACCAGTGGTGTCTCTATGTCACGCTGGTGGTTCTGCAGGTTGTTGTTGGTGGCACTGTCCTCGGCCACCGTGCTCACACTGCTGTTCCACGGCAGAATTCGGAACATGGAGGTCTGTGGGGAAGGGAGAAACACAAACCCGGGCTGGTTTTTGGGGAGGCAGGACCCTGCCATGGATCCTGAGCTTGGAGGAGCTCTGGGTGAGCACAGCCCGCCCCTCTACCCTGGGGTGTCCACTGTGGACCTGTGGGTGTGCCTGGTGTTCTGGATTCTGCCACCAGGAAAGTGTTAATGGCACTGAGGAGGGGGCTGGAAGCACCCAGGGCACTGCCAGAGAGCCTGGCCCAGCTCTACCACAGCCCTGCAGGGTGAGACTCATCCCCCTGCTCCTCCAGCCATCCCAGCTGGATGAGACTCATCCCCCTGTTCCTCCAGCCATCCCAGGAGCTGCTGGCCAAGTGTGGAGCAGCAGAGGGAATGGGGGAGCTCAGCCCAGCCCACAAACACAGCCATCCCTCCCACTGCTGAACTCACCACCATTTTGCAGAGCCTCCTGCTCGAGGGTCTCCCATCCCCTGCAAGATGGAAACAGGGTTGTGATCCCTCTTCATCAAGCCAGGACCGTCTTCCCACCCAGCCCACAGCAAGTGGGTGCTCCTGGGGTCCCATCCAGCCCAGAGCAGGTGGGTGCTCTGGGGTCCCACCCAGCCCACAGGAAGGGGATGCTCTGGGGTCCTTTTTCCCACCCAGCCCACACNTGGAAACAGGGTTGTGATCCCTCTTCATCAAGCCAGGACCGTCTTCCCACCCAGCCCACAGCAAGTGGGTGCTCCTGGGGTCCCATCCAGCCCAGAGCAGGTGGGTGCTCTGGGGTCCCACCCAGCCCACAGGAAGTGGATGCTCTGGGGTCCCATCCAGCCCAGAGCAGGTGGGTGCTCTGGGGTCCCACCCAGCCCACAGGAAGTGGATGCTCTGGGGTCCCATCCAGCCCAGAGCAGGTGGGTGCTCTGGGGTCCCACCCAGCCCACAGGAAGTGGATGCTCTGGGGTCCCATCCAGCCCAGAGCAGGTGGGNCAGGTGGGTTCTCTGGGGTCCCACCCAGCCCACACCAGGTGGGTGCTCCTGGGGCAGGTGGGTGCTCCTGGGGTCCTTCTTCCCACCCAGCCCACACCAGTGCAGAGCCCCTGGCCAAGGTGGGTGTTTTGGGGATCCTCCTCTCCCCACCCAGACACACCAGGTGGGTGCTCCTGGGGCAGGTGGGTGCTCCTGGGGTCCTTCTACCCACCCAGCCCACACCAGTGCAGAGCTCCTGGCCAAGGTGGGTGCTCTGGGGTCCCACCCAGCCACACCAGGTGGGTGCTCCTGGGCTCCTTTCCCCACCCAGCCCACGCCCCTGGCCAAGCTGGGAGCTCTGGGGGGTCCCCTACACCCACCTGGGGAGCTGCAGCTGCCTTTCCAGACACAGAACACAATCCCAGCCACGAGCACAAGCGCAGCCACCAGCAACCCGATGATGACATTGATGTCTAAATCAGACACAAACAGGGGTGTGAGCAGCTTATCCTGCTCTGCCCCAGCAGCAGCTCCCACCTCACCCCAGCCCTCACTCACCCTGGGGCATCGTGGTGTCCGTGGCAGGGCCACACTGCAGGTCACTGTCAGGTCTGCAGGGGGTCTGCACCGTTTGACCCTCGGGACACCTGGATAAAAAGGGGAGACGGGGTGGGCTCAGCAGCTGGACCAGTGGGGACCCCACAGGATTCCATAGGATCTCACAGGATCCCACAGGACCCACCTGGGCCGGCACTTCTGGCACATCTCACAGGGGTGCTCCGGGGGGCAGAAGGTGCCGTTCCTGCAGACACACACCGTGTTCCTGTCGGGCTGGCAGGGGCTCTGCTGCACCTGATCTGTGGGGACAACAAGGAGACAAAGAGGGGACACGGCTCCATCGTGGCTCCTGTCCCAGCTGAGCCACAGGTCTGGGCAGGACCAAACCCTTCCCCTGCTTTGAGTCTCAGCTTTTCCTGCTCATACCAAGGGAAAAGCTGTGCCTGAATCAAATCCCAGTTTGATGGGAGCCTCATCCTCCTGCTCTGTGTGGAGCTCTCGTGTCTGAGCTTTGCACAAAATGATGTGGCTTTTAACAAGTGCTGCTGCACTAATTCCAGCCCCAGCCCCTCTCTGGGGACACTGTGCCCTGAAAGAGTCCAGCCCTGCTCCCCTCACCCCCCCTAAACTCGTACCTTCCCTGCACTTGGAGCAGTCCTGGCATGAGGGAAAAGTGTTCGGATATTCCATGTATTCCCCGTATCCACAGCGCTCACACCTGCTGGAGCCGTTCTGCTCCTTACACTCCCCTGCAAGGTACGTGCCTGGAGAGAAAGGGAAACTCTGAGCACACAGGGGAAGGGGCTGGGAGCACCAGGAGAGGCTGAGGGAGCTGGGAAAGCCCCAGGAGGGGCTGAGGGAGCTGGGAAAGCCCCAGGAGGGGCTGAGGGAGCTGGGAAAGCCCCAGGAGGGGCTGAGGGAGCTGGAAAGGGGCTCAGCCTGGAGAATAGGAGGTTCAGGGAGGACCTTGTGGCTCTGCACAACTCCCTGACAGGAGGGGACAGCCAGGGGGGGTTTGGGATCTTATCCCAGGGAACAGGGACAGGAGGAGAGGGAACGGCCTCAGGCTGGGCTGGGGAGGCTCAGGGTGGAAATCAGCAAGAATTTCCCAATGGAAATGGTTTTCAGTCCTTGGAACTGCCCAGGGGAGGCTCAGGGTGGGAATCAGCAGGAATTTTCTCATGGAAAGGGTGCTCAGGCCTTGGAGGTGCCCAGGGAAGGTTCAGGGTGGGAATCAGCAGGAATTTCCCCATGGAAAGGGAGCTCAGGCCTTGGAATGAGCTGCCCAGGGAGGTTTGGATCCCCATCCCTGGAGGTGTCCAAGAACTCCTGGATGTGACACTCAGTGACAAGGCGGGGATGGGGCACAGGTTGGATTTGGTGGCCTTGGAGAGCTTTGCCAACCTGAAGGATTCTGTGATTCCACCACCAGCAGCAGAGCTCAGAGACAAATGAGGAACCAAGAGAAGGAAAATATTCCTGTAATAAGTGCTCAGAGCCATGAGGGGGGAGCAGGGCAGGGCTGGAGCTGTGCTGCCCCTCAGGAGAAGCAAGGACAAGGACCAGGAGGCTGCAGGGATGGATCAGTGGGGTCAGTGCTCAGACCATCTCACCTGGAGGGCACTTCTGGCAATAGTAGCGACCGTCACTTGTCTTGTAGTAACCAACCTCCCCATCCCAGCCTCCATCCAAACTGTCCCTCTCCCTCAGGGTGACAGCATGGGTTCCTAAAGTGGCTGCCTGCTAAAAAAACACACAAAAACTCAGGTTAAAAACCACGGGGCAAGGAAAAGGTGAGAGCTGCTGTGCCCAGCAAAGCAGGAAAGGAGCTTTGGGATGGTTCAGAGCTGCACCTCCCACAAACCAGGGTGGGTTTTGCTCAGCAAAGCCTCCCCCAGAGGAGATCTGGAGGTTTGCAGGACAATTCTGGGGCTGCCTGCTGGGTTCTGGGTTATCAGCAGGGCAAAGAGTCACTAACGAGCCTTTTCCTTCCCCAATTTCTACCAATGGAAGGGAACAGTCGGGTTTGTGGGGGAGGAACTCAGCCCCAAAAGCTGGAAAAAGTGACTCTGGTGTCCCCCAGAAACCTCTCTGGGGTGTCACTGTGGGATTCAGTGCTCAGTAAATTGTCAGTTGTCCCTTCCTGTGCAAACAGCCACGTTTCCTCCAGCTCTGCACACCCTGTGCTGCCTCAGCTCCTTCCGCCCCGGCCCGGCCAGCCCAGGAGGGGCACAGCACGAAGGGACATTTGTCATTTGTCCCCTGGGCTTTGGGGGGTTTGGGCACCTCGGTGTGTCCAGTGGGATAACGGCACTGGGCTCTGAGCCAGCACAGAGGTGCTCTGTGGATAGAGAGCTGGATATCCATAGGTATAAAGATGGATATTCATGGATATAAAACTGGATGTTCATGGATATAGAGCTGGATGTCCATAGATTTAAAGCTGGATCTCCATGGGTATAATGCTGCACATCCATGGATATAAAGCTGGATATCCACAGATATAAAGCTGGATACCCATGGATATAGAGCTGCATATCCATGGATGTAAAGCTGATATCAATAGATTTAAAGCTGATATCCATGGATGTAAAATTGGATGTCCATGGATGTAGAGCTGGATGTTCATGGATGTAGAGCTGGATATCCATAAAAGCTGGATATCCATGGATATAGAGTTGGACATCCACAGATTTAAAGCTGGATATCCATGGATGTGGAGCTGGATATCCATGGATGTGGAGCTGGATACCAATGGATTTAAAGGTGGACATCCATGGATGTAAAGCTGGATATCCATAGATTTTAAGCTAGATACCCATGGATATAAATCTGGATATTCCATGGATGTAAAGCTGCATATCCACAGATATAAAGCTGGATATCCAGATTTTAAGCTGGATATCCGTGGGTATAATGCTGGATGTCCATAGATATAAAGCTGGATATCCCACGGATATAAAGCTGGATATCCATTGATATAAAGCTGGATGTCCATGGATGTAAAGCTGATATCCATGGATATAAAGCTGGATATAATGCTGATATCCATAGATTTAAAGCTGATGTCCATGGATGTAAAGCTGGATGTCCATAGATGGAGAGCTGGATATCCATAGATCTTAAGCTGGATGTCCATAGATGTAAAGCTGGATCTCCATGGATGTAAAGATGGATATGCATAGATATAAAGCTGGATATCCATAGATTTTAAGCTGGATGTCCATGGATGTAAAGCTGCATATCCATGGATATAAAGATGGATATTTATGGATGTAAAGATAGATATCCATGGATATAAAGCTGAATACCAATGGATATAAAGCTGGATATCCATGGATGTAAAGCTGGATATCCACAGATATAAAACTGGATATCCATAGATTTAAAGCTGGATATCCATGGATGTGGAGCTGGATACCAATGGATTTAAAGGTGGACATCCATGGATGTAAAGCTGGATGTCCACAGATTTTTTAAGCTGGATCTCCATGCGTATAACACTGGATATCCATGGATGTAAACTGGATATCAATGGATATAGAGCTGGGTGCCCATGGATATAAAACTGGATATCCATAGATTTAAAGCTGGATGTCCATGGATATAGAGCTAGATGTCCATAGATTTTAAGCTGGATGTTCATGGATATAGAGCTGGATGTCCATGGATATAAAGCTGAATATCCATAGATTTAAAGCTGAACACCAATGGATATAAAGCTGGAAGTCCATGGATGTAAAGCTGGATATCCATAGATTTTAAGCTGCATATCCATGGGTATAAAGCTGCATATCCATGGATATAAAGATGGATATTTATGGATGTAAAGATAGATATCCATAGATGTAAAGCTGGATATCCATGGATGTAAAGCTGATATCCACAGCCATAAAGCTGGATATCCATAGATTTTAAGCTGGACATCCATGGATGTAAAGATGGATATTTATGGATATAAAGCTGGATATTCATAGATATAAAGCTGGATATCCATAGATTTTAAGCTGGATGTCCATGGATGTAAAGCTGGATATTTATGGATATAAAGCTGGATATCCATGGATATAAACGGATGTAAAGCTGGATGTCCATGGATGTAAAGCTGATATCCACAGATGATGTGGAGCTGGACATCCATGGATGTAAAGTTGGATATTTATGGATATAAAGCTTGATATCCTATGNCCATGGATGTAAAGCTGATATCCACAGCCATAAAACTAGATATCCACAGATGATGTGGAGCTGGACATCCATGGATGTAAAGTTGGATATTTATGGATATAAAGCTTGATATCCTATGGATATAAAGCTGGATATCCATAGATTTTAAGCTGGACGTCCATGGATGTAAAGTTGGATATTTATGGATACAAAGCTGGATATCCACAGATTTAAAGCTGCATATCCCTGGATGTAAAGCTGCCCCACTGAGGTGTCAGGAGTGACAAATCACATCAATCAAAGGCTGCACCAGACACTTCTCCCCTCCCCGGGGTTAAAATCTGCCCCTTAAAGCAAATATTTCTGCGGTGAGTCAGAAGCTGCCTGGAATGGCTGAATATTACAATAGAGACTCCACACAGTCCCCTGTTCTGGAGACTTCCTGGCACCAGAAAAGGCACAAAAACAACACAAAACAGTGAGAAAGTCACTGCTGAGGATAAAACAGACCCACAAAGTCACTGATAAAAAACACCATGAGTTTTAACTTTCATATTTTTCAGATTCTGTGTAACTCTGAATGTCATGTGAAGTGTTATCAAGTTTTCCTCATAGTTTAGTCAGACAAAATAATCCTTTTTCCAGCCCTNACCATGAGTTTTAACTTTCATATTTTTCAGATTCGGTGTAACTCTGAACTTCATGTGAAGTGTTATCAAGTTCTCCTCAAGGTTTAGTCAGACAAAATAATCCTTTTTTCCAGCCCCNAGCCCTAAGGACATTGTTGCAGCCCAAAAAAGTATAAACAAAAAGCAAAAAAAATTGAGGAAAGCAAACTGGGGAGGATGGGAATTCACAACCTGTAATTGGATAATTAACCCAAATATATAAATGGATCAAAACTTATAAAAGTGTGAAAATTCATGACCCGTTATTTATCCATCTTTTAGAGTCATGGCCTGGCTCTGGGTGTATCCTGTGAAAGCTTTTAATTAAATTTTAATAAATTAAATTTTAATAAATAGGTCCTGGATGTCCAGGGGGCAAAGGGACAATTCTTCCCACTTCCATGGGGGAGAAAAAAAATCGACATTTTTCCCCCAAATGAACTCCAAAACACAATGTGAAGGTGATCACAACATTTTCTTCAGTTTGGGAAGGACCCTCAGCCACGGGATTTCATTATAAATTGATTTTTTTATCAACAGCTTCATCCATTCTGGTCCTGGAAATCCATGGAATGAATGGACAATTTTTCCCACTTCCATGGGGGAGAAGAAATCCATGTTTTTTTCCCAAATGAACTCCAAAACACAACGTGAAGGCGATCACAACGTTTTCTGCAGTTTGGGAAGGACCCTCAGCCACAGGATTTCATTATAAATTGATTTTTTTAATCCCCTTGAGGAGCTCCAGCCACAACAGCTTCACCCATTCTGGTCCTCAAAGTCCATGGAGCGAATGGACAATTTTTCCTACTTCCATGGCGAAGAAGAAATCCATGTTTTTTCCCCCAAATGAACTCCAAAACACAATGTGAGGGTGATCAGAACATTTTCTGCAGTTTGGGAAGGCCCCTCAGCCTCCAGTGCTCTGCAGGGAGCAGCGACAAGTTGACGATAACGCTGTTATCAGCCCACACCACCCCTGACCAAACTATCGCTTGGGAGAGCCCGGCACGGCGGATTTTCAGCAGCAAACAACCCCTGGAAGAGGCCTGGAGGAGGCAGAGGAACTGTGAGGCACAGCAACTAAAAAAACCTTTTTCCTTCCTGCAGGATTGTGTTTGAAGAGAGGAAAACCTCCAGAAAGCGCCGAGCCCTGAACTTTCCCCGTTTCCGTCCTCCAGTTTGTTTTTCTCTTGAGGTTGATCCCAAAAGGAGCTGGACCCTGAAGTCTCCTGAGAAGCCCCATTTGGAGGTTTCGTCCCAAATTTGCCCTAAACCAGGACAGGCACAGCAATCCCACATCAACTAAAAAACCCTTTTTGTGGGATCTGAAGAAAAAAAACCTCCAGAAAGCGCCGAGCCCTGAACTTTTCCCGTTTCCATCCTGCAGTTTGTTTTTCTGTTGAGGTTGATCCTAAAAGGAGCTGGACCCTGAAGTCTCCTGAGAAGCCCCATTTGGAGGTTTCGTCCCAAATTTGCCCTAAACCAGGACAGGCACAGCAATCCCACATCAACTAAAAAACCCTTTTTGTGGGATCTGAAGAAAAAAAACCTCCAGAAAGCGCCGAGCCCTGAACTTTTCCCGTTTCCATCCTGCAGTTTGTTTTTCTGTTGAGGTTGATCCTAAAAGGAGCTGGACCCTGAAGTCTCCTGAGAAGCCCCATTTGGAGGTTTCATCCCAAATTTGCCCTAAACCAGGACAGGCACAGCAATACCACAACAGCTAAAAAAACCTTTTTCCTCCTGCAGGATCACAGGAAACCTGCGGAAAGCGCCGAGCCCTGAACTTTCCCCGTTTCCGTCCTCCAGTTTGTTTTTCTCTTGAGGTTGATCCTAAAAAAGCTGGACCCTGAAGCCAAGGATTTGCCCCATTTGGAGGTTTTCTCCCAAATTTGCCCTAAACCAGGACAGGCACAGCAACCCCACATCAACTAAAAAACCCTTTTTGTGGGATCTGAAGAAAAAAAACCTGCGGAAAGCGCCGAGCCCTGAACTTTCCCCATTTCCATCCTTTGGTTTGTTTTTCTCTTGAGGTTGATCCTAAAAGGAGCTGGACCCTGCAGCCAAGGAGAGACTTTCTCACTGAATTCCTGATGTGAAAAAGGATCAAACACATCCCACAGCCCCCAACAGCAACAAGAGAATCGAGAAAATCAAGAGAATCGCGATAATCGCGATAAAAGCGCTGCTGAGCTGACACCTGATGTCATTTGTTCCAAGGACAGGGAGCTGAAGCAGGCAGGGGTTTTCCTCTGGAATTCCCGAACATGGAATTCCAGCAAACCAAGAAAACCAGAGCAATCCTCCAAAGCCGTGGCCCGTGTCCAGGCCATGACGCAAGAGAGGATGGGGCGACGCAATATCGAACGACCATCCCGTGAACGGGTGAATCATCCCCGTCTCCTTCCATAAAAACAGGGGTAATAAAGTAAATAAACCTGAGGTTGTCACCAGCAGGGCCTGTAGGTGACGAGTTTAGTAAAGTTTGATTGTGTTTGGCCGGTCTAAATAAACTCTGTTGAACGATGGGGGAATGAATTGGGTGGAAAGTTTAAAAACTTTTTAAAAAGTGCTAAAACTTTTTTTAAAAAAAGGTAAAAAACTGTTCTGATGCAATAATTCCAGAGAGCAGCATCCCTGGATTCCTTCAAAGCAATGGGGTTACAGGCCAGCCCTGGGATAAAAGTCAGGGCAGGATCTCTGGGAAAAACCCAGGGTGGGATCTCTGGGATAAAATCCAGGGAACGATCTCTGGGATTAAACTCAAGGCAGGATCTCTGGGATAAAACTCAGGGAATGATCTCTGGGATAAAACTCAGGGCAGGATCTCTGGGATAAAACTCAGGACAGGATCTCTGGGATAAAACTCACCCAGGGCAGGATCTCTGGGATAAAATTCAAGGCAGGATCTCTGGGATAAAATCCAGGGCAGGATTTCTGGGATAAAACTCACCCAGGGCAGGATCTCTGGGATAAAACTCACCCAGGGAAGGATCTCTGGGATAAAACCCAGGGCAGGATCTCTGGGATAAAACTCAGGGAAGGATCTCTGGGATAAAACCCAGGTATTTCCCAATTCTACACCATCCAATCCATGGGGAAATATGATCCTGCCCGGCTGGAATTTTCTATCCTAAATCCCTGTGCTGGGCCTTTGGCCATTACATTTGTACAAGTCTCATTCCTGTGTTAAAACATCCCCCCAAGGTGTGTCGGCGCTACGGAATGGCAAAAACGGAATGGGAGGGAAAGGAGTGGAAATCCCCTTCCCTGGCCCTGGCAAAGAGCTCCAGGTCCAGCCTGGAGTGCAGAATTATTGTCTTCCCTCCCCGGCGACGTGCTTGGACTCGCGAAATTGAGATTGTTTTTCTTATCGATGCATTTTCTTATTGCTTTTTTTATAGTTTTTCTCATAGTTTTTTACATTTTCTCTCCAGGCTGTGGATTCTCCGCATCCCCTTGTCTCTTGTCTCATGTTTTCTGGGTATCCCCAGCCCTGCTCCTCCTGGTACCCAGAATTTGTGCTCAGGTGAACCCCCCAATCCTCACCTGCCCATCCAAACCCCCCAATCCTCACCTGCCCAGGTGAACCCCCCCTATCCTCACCTGCCCAGGTGAATCCCCCCTATCCTCACCTGCCCATCTGAACCCCCCAATCCTCACCTGCCCAGGTGAATCCCCCCCATCCTCACCTGCCCATCCGAACCCCCCCATCCTCACCTGCCCATCCCATTCCCCCTAATTCTCCCCTGCCCAGGTGAACCCCCCAATTCTCACCTGCCCATCCTCACC
>SWJQ01001278.1:8352-25696 GCA_007252995.1 Zosterops borbonicus | reverse complement strand
AAAAAAAAAAAAAAAAAAAAAATGTAAAATAAATTAAACCTTTGAACTTTCTGCTGTTGCGCAAACGGCTTTGCCGCCACAAGTTTATCAGGTCATCGTGTCACCAAAAAAAAATAAAATAAATAAATAAATAAATAAATAAAATTAATTTCAGGAAAAGTCTGATTTAAGAAGGACAGAAATAGAGACTTCAGACCCCCTTTCCACCACCTAAAAAAAGGCTTTTCCCACGTTTTTTTCCAACCCAAATCTGTATTTTTAAGAACAAGCCGAGGCAGAAAAGTCTCGTTAATGTTTTCCAAGGCCTGAACTCAGAATTAATCCCGTGAGTTCCGTTCCTGGCACCTCCCTGTGAGTCACCGCAGGGCCCGGGGCGGTGTGAGCACAGCCCGGGCACAGAAATGCAGGTGAGGGCTGGAAATGGGCGAGAAAATGCAGCAAACCGGGGGATTGGTGTTTGCCAGGGTGGGGTCAGGGATGGACAGGGCCAGGGGATGGGAGGGGGGTAGGAACAATCCTTGGATCCTGTTTTAACTATTGGATGGGTTTGATCCCAGTTAATCCACTCCGGATGTGGATATTGGGAAGCACCTTCTCTTTTGTGGCTGCACAAACACCAAAAAAATTGCTACTTGCCACAGTGGGGCCCAGGGCATGGACAATGCCAGGGGGCTGGGAGGAGGGAGGAGGTCAGGAAAGCTCCTTGGATCCCACTGGAAAAGTTTGATCANAACACCAAAAAAATTGCTACTTGCCACAGTGGGGCCCAGGGCATGGACAATGCCAGGGGGCTGGGAGGAGGGAGGGCAGCTCCTTGGATCCCACTGGAAAAGTTTGATCACAGCTAATCCACTCTGGATGTGAATATTTGGGAAGCACCTTCTCTTTTGGTGGCTGCACAAACAGCAAAAAAATTGCTGCTTGTCACAGTGGGGCTCAGGGCATGGACAATGCCAGGGGGCTGGGAGGAGAGTAGGAACAATCCTTGGATCCTGTTTTAACTATTGGATGGGTTTGATCCCAGTTAATCCACTCTGGATGTGGATATTTGGGAAGCACCTTCTCTTTTGGTGGCTGCACAAACACCAAAAAAATTTCATTGCCAGAGTGGGGCTCAGAGCTTGGACAATGCCAAGGGTCTGGGAGGAGGTCAGGAAAACTTCTTGGACCCAACTGGATGGGTTTGATCCCAGTTAATCCACTCTGGATGTGGATATTTGGGAAGTATCTTCTCTTTTGGTGGCTGCACAAACAGCAAAAAAATTGCTGCTTGTTACAGTGGGGCTCAGGGCATGGACAATGCCAGGGGGCTGGGAGGAGAGTAGGAACAATCCTTGGATCCTGTTTTAACTATTGGATGGGTTTGATCCCAGTTAATCCACTCTGGATGTGGATATTTGGGAAGCACCTTCTCTTTTGGTGGCTGCACAAACACCAAAAAAATTTCATTGCCAGAGTGGGGCTCAGAGCTTGGACAATGCCAAGGGTCTGGGAGGAGGTCAGGAAAACTTCTTGGACCCAACTGGATGGGTTTGATCCCAGTTAATCCACTCTGGATGTGGATATTTGGGAAGTATCTTCTCTTTTGGTGGCTGCACAAACAGCAAAAAAATTGCTGCTTGTTACAGTGGGGCTCAGGGCATGGACAATGCCAGGGGGCTGGGAGGAGAGTAGGAACACTCCTTGGATCCTGTTTTAACTATTGGATGGGTTTGATCCCAGTAAATCCACTCTGGATGTGGATATTTGGGATGTACCTTCACTTTGGTGGCTGCACAAACAGCAAAAAATTACAGCCAAGGGTCTGGGAGGAGGGAGGAGGTCAGGAAAGCTCCTCAGATCCCACTGGAAGAGTTTGATCCCTGTCAATCCACTCTGGATGTGAATATTGGGGAAGTACTTTCTCTTTGGTGGCTGCTCTCATGTCAGGACAAGCAGCAAAAATTTTTCATTGCCAGGGTTGAACTCAGAGCTTGGACAATGCCAAGGGCTGCTGAGCAGGGAGAAGGGCAGGAAAGCTCCTTGGATCCAACTGGATGAATCTGGTCCCAGCTAATCCATTCTGGATGTGGATGTTTGGGAAGAACCTTCTCTTTCATGGCTGCACAAACAGCAAAAAATTACAGCCAAGGGTCTGGGAGGAGGGAGGAGGTCAGGAAAGCTCCTCAGATCCCACTGGAAGAGTTTGATCCCAGTTAATCCACTCTGGATGTGGATATTTGGGAAGGACCTTCTCTTTTGTGGCTGCACAAACAGCAAAATAATTGCTGCTTGTTACAGTGGGGCTCAGGGCATGGACAATGCCAGGGGGCTGGGAGGAGAGTAGGAACACTCCTTGGATCCTATTTTAACTATTGGATGGGTTTGATCCCAGTAAATCCACTCTGGATGTGGATATTTGGGATGTACCTTCACTTTGGTGGCTGCACAAACAGCAAAAAATTACAGCCAAGGGTCTGGGAGGAGGGAGGAGGTCAGGAAAGCTCCTCAGATCCCACTGGAAGAGTTTGATCCCTGTCAATCCACTCTGGATGTGGATATTGGGGAAGTACTTTCTCTTTGGTGGCTGCTCTCATGTCAGGACAAGCAGCAAAAATTTTTCATTGCCAGGGTTGAACTCAGAGCTTGGACAATGCCAAGGGCTGCTGAGCAGGGAGAAGGGCAGGAAAGCTCCTTGGATCCAACTGGATGAATCTGGTCCCAGCTAATCCATTCTGGATGTGGATGTTTGGGAAGAACCTTCTCTTTCATGGCTGCACAAACAGCAAAAAATTACAGCCAAGGGTCTGGGAGGAGGGAGGAGGTCAGGAAAGCTCCTCAGATCCCACTGGAAGAGTTTGATCCCAGTTAATCCACTCTGGATGTGGATATTTGGGAAGGACCTTCTCTTTTGTGGCTGCACAAACAGCAAAATAATTGCTGCTTGTTACAGTGGGGCTCAGGGCATGGACAATGCCAGGGGGCTGGGAGGAGAGTAGGAACACTCCTTGGATCCTATTTTAACTATTGGATGGGTTTGATCCCTGTGAATCCACTCTGGATGTGAATATTTGGGAAGAACCTTCACTTTGGTGGCTGCACAAACAGCAAAAAATTGCTGCTTGTCACAGTGGGGCCCAGGGCATGGACAATGCCAGGGGGCTGGGAGGAGAGTAGGAACACTCCTTGGATTCAACTGGAAGGGTTTGATCCCAGCTAATCCACTCTGGATGTGGATACTTGGGAAGTACCTTCTCTGTTGGTGGCTGCACAAACAGCAAAAAAATTGCTGCTTGTTACAGTGGGGCTCAGGGCATGGACAGTGCCAAGGGGCTGGGAGGAGGGTAGGGAAGATCCTTGGATCCAACTGGAAGAGTTTGATCCCAGCTAATCCACTCTGGATGTGGATATTTGGGAAGTACTTTCTCTTTGGTGGCTGCTCTCATGTCAGGACAAGCAGCAAAAAATTTTTCACTGCCAGGGTTGAACTCAGGGCATGGACAACACCAAGGGGCTGGGAAGAGGTCAGGAAAGCTCCTTGGATCCTATTTTANCTGCTCTCATGTCAGGACAAACAGCAAAAAAATGCTGCTTGCCAGGGTGGGGCTCAGGGCATGGACAATGCCAAGGGCGGCTGAGCAGGAAGAAGGGCAGGAAAGTTCCTTGGATCCAACTGGATGGGTTTGATCCCTGTCAATCCACTCCGGATGTGAATATTTGGGAAGCATCTTCACTTTGGTGGCTGCACAAACAGCAAAAAATTACAGCCAAGGGTCTGGGAGGAGGGAGGTCAGGAAAGCTCCTTGGATCCCACTGGAAGAGTTTGATCCCAGTTAATCCACTCTGGATGTGGATATTTGGGAAGGACCTTCTCTTTTGTGGCTGCACAAACAGCAAAATAATTGCTGCTTGTTACAGTGGGGTCAGGGCATGGAAAATTCCAAGGGACTGGGAGGAGAACACTCCTTGGATCCTATTTTAACTATTGGATGGGTTTGATCCCAGTTAATCCACTCTGGATGTGGATATTTGGGAAGTACCTTCTCTTTTGTGGCTGCTCTCATGGCAGGACAAGCAGCAAAAAAAATTTCATTGCCTGGGTTGAGCTCAGGGCATAGACAATTCCAAGGGTCTGGGAGGAGGGAGAAGGTCAGGAAAGCTCCTCGGACCCAACTGGAAGAGTTTGATCCCTGTCAATCCACTCCGGATGTGAATATTTGGGAAGCATCTTCACTTTGGTGGCTGCACAAACAGCAAAAAATTACAGCCAAGGGTCTGGGAGGAGGGAGGTCAGGAAAGCTCCTCGGATCCCACTGGAAGAGTTTGATCCCAGTTAATCCACTCTGGATGTGGATATTTGGGAAGGACCTTCTCTTTTGTGGCTGCACAAACAGCAAAATAATTGCTGCTTGTTACAGTGGGGCTCAGGGCATGGAAAATTCCAAGGGACTGGGAGGAGAACACTCCTTGGATCCTATTTTAACTATTGGATGGGTTTGATCCCAGTTAATCCACTCTGGATGTGGATATTTGGGAAGCACCTTCACTTTGGTGGCTGCTCTCATGGCAGCACAAGCAGCAAAAGTTTTCATTGCCAGGGTGGGGCTCAGAGCTTGGACAATGCCAAGGGCTGCTGAGCAGGGAGAAGGGCAGGAAAGTTCCTTGGATCCAACTGGAAGAGTTTGATCACAGCTAATCCACTCCGGATGTGAATATTTGGGAAGCACCTTCTCTTTCATGGCTGCACAAACAGCAAAAAATTACAGCCAAGGGTCTGGGAGGAGGGAGAAGGGCAGGAAACTCCTTGGATCCCACTGGAAGAGTTTGATCCCAGTTAATCCACTCTGGATGTGGATATTTGGGAAGCACCTTCACTTTTGGTGGCTGCTCTCATGGCAGCACAAACAGCAAAAAATTTTTCAGTGCCAGGATTGAACTCAGAGCTTGGACAATTCCAAGGGCTGCTGAGCTAGGAAGGATCCTTGGGTCAACTGGATGGGTTTGATCCCAGCTAATCCACTCTGGATGTGGATAGTTGGGAAGCACCTTCTCTTTTGGTGGCTGCACAAACAGCAAAAAATTGCTGCTTGTCACAGTGGGGCTCAGGGCATGGAAAATTCCAAGGGCTGCTGAGCAGGAAGAAGGGCAGGAAACTCCTTGGATCCAACTGGAAGAGTTTGATCCCAGTAAATCCACTCCGGATGTGAATATTTGGGAGCACCTTCACTTTTGGTGTTTGCCAAACCAGGCCCCCAGGTTGTCTCCTCTCACAGGGAATTAATTATTGGCCGAATTAATGAAGCTGAAATGTGATTTCAAGGAGAAGAAGAAGAAATTCCTGCTCCTGTTTCCTGGGTGGGGGCTTCTATTACAAGCCCTAAGAAGAATGTGGGGCCTTTTGTTTAACCAGAACCATGTGTGGTGTGCTCTGGACACCACCAACTGCAGCTGAAGTCATTGGAGTCCTCAGGGAATGATTCATTTTTTTCAGTTAGAGCAGAACTGGAAGGAGGTTTAGGTTTAGGATTGTGGTTAAATGCTAATCCATGAGGAAGTGGGATGGGGGAGGATTCATCCTCTCTGAAAAATCAACCTGATGCTCTTTAGGGAACTAAATTCTGTGTTTGAATTCGGCCAGGAAAAAATCAGAAATGTGTGGCACGAGAAGCAGAACATCCCAGTTTTCCCTACAATTTATCCTGGTTCCACAGGTGGGAGGCCACATCCAGATCCAGGATCTCATCCTCCTCCTACCAAATCCTTGGGAGCTGCAGGTTTTTCTCTTTCCTGCAGGTTTTTCTCTTTCCTGCAGGTTTTTCTCTTTCTTGCAAGTTTTCTCTTTCCTGCAGGTTTTTCTCTTTCCTGCAGGTTTTTCTCTTTCCTGCAGGTTTTTCTCTTTCCTGCAGGTTTTTCCCTTTCTTGCAGAGTTTTCTCTTTCCTGCAGCTTTTCTCTTTCTTCAGAGTTTTCTCTTTCTTTCAGGGTTTTCCCTTTCCTGCAGGTTTTTCCCTTTCTTTCAGAGTTTTCTCTTTCTTGCACATTTTTCTCTTTCCTGCAGGGTTTTTCTCTTTCCTGCAGGTTTTTCTCTTTCTAGCAGTTTTCTCTTTTTTTGCAGGTTTTCTTTCCTGCAGGTTTTTTCCCTTTCTTGCAAGTTTTCTCTTTCCTGCAGGTTTTTTCTCTTTCTTTCAGGTTTTCTCTTTCCTGCAGGTTTTTCTCTCTTTCCTGCAGGTTTTTCCCTTTCTTGCAGAGTTTTTTCTTACTTGCAGGTTTTTCCCTTTCTTTCAGAGTTTTCTCTTTCCTGCAGGTTTTTCCCTTTCTTTCAGAGTTTTCTCTTTCTTGCAGCTTTTCTCTTTCCTGCACGTTTTTCTCTTTCCTGCAGGTTTTTCCCCTTCTTTCAGAGTTTTCTCTTTCTTGCACATTTTTCTCTTTCCTGCAGGTTTTTTCCTTTCTTGCAGAGTTTTTTCTTACTTGCAGGTTTTCTCTTTCTTGCAGGTTTTTCCCTTTCTTTCAGAGTTTTCTCTTTCCTGCACGTTTTTCTTTTTCCTGCACATTTTTCTCTTTCTTGCAGGTTTTCTCTTTCTTGCAGGTTTTCCCCTTTTTTTCAGAGTTTTCCTCTTTCTTGCACATTTTTCTCTTTCCTGCAGGTTTTTCCCTTTCTTGCAGAGTTTTCTCTTTCTTGCAGGTTTTTTCCCTTTCTTGCAGTTTTTTCCCTTTCTTGCAGCTTTTTCTCTTTCATCTCGCCCTCCCCTTTTCCAAAACTGCCCCGAGTTATTTACACTGCCAAACCACAGGGGAGAAATGTTTGCACAACCGAGCTCAGTGTCCTGCCCCGGGGGGATTTGACCTGTGGGGAGAGGTCAGAGTGCTCATCCCCCTCTCCCACATCCCAACCAGGAATTGGACCCTGCACAGACACATCATTCCCTCTCCCAGCAAGAATTTCCATCCCTGGAAAAAACTCTGCGGGTTTCCATTTGAGGTGGATTTTTGGAGTGAAAAGGGGTTTGTTTATCTGCCAAGGCCAGACTTGCAGCCCTTTATCATCCACAGACTGTTGATCCCACCAGGAATCCCTTAAAACCCAAAGGCTGAAGGTGAAAAAAAAAAGAGAACCCTCTTGTTTTGGGGTCTTAAATCCTCTTTTGCCTTGCAAGTGGAGAATAAAATCAACGTGAAGAGCTTGGCTCAACTCCTGCTCTCTTGGCCTTGGAGAAAATAAAGTCTGGAGCCTGAAAATTCCCACGGGGAAGGAGAACATTAACCGGGTGACAGGAAAATTGAGTTTTATCAGGCTCAGTTGATGGATAACCTCACCCTGGGCTCCTCCTCTGTCACTTCAGACCCTCCAAACCTCCCTGTCCTGCCTGACTCGGCTGCTGTTTGTTCTGCTGGAGATTTGGGGCTGTGGGAGGCTCTAATCTCCTCTCCCAGGGTGTTTTGTTCAGGGCTGGGATCCTCAGCACACTCCAGGGAGGTGCAGGACTTACGTGACTGTTCTTGTTTTATTTTTGAACGTTCCCCATCCGGTTGTTACCTCCCAGTTTTGTGTTGCCTCCCCAACTGTTTTTTTATTTTTTGGGTGTCTGGGACAGTTTTTCTGAGGCTAAATGATAATTCTGACCTTCTTCCCTCCACCTCCCCCACTCCTTTCCTCCTGACAAACGAATTATTTGTCTCATAAATTCCAAGTTCCTCTTTAAAACACCAAAAAAAGAAGTAAAAAAAAATATTTTTTTAAAAAAAGTTCTGGTAATCTGAATGAACTTCATGAGAACTGAGCTCAATTCCCCACTGAACCTTCCTGGGGCAAGTCTGGGCAAACCACCCTGACCTTTAGTGCCTCAGTTTCCCCTCTGAGGTCGGAGGTGTTTGGGTTTCTGTCCTCAAACCCTTTGTCTGCTTCATTTTTTGGGGTTTTTGGGGTGCTCGGGGCGAGCAGGTGGATTTTTCATCCTTTCTCCCTTTTGCTTTTCCTCAGGCAGCTTCACACCCTTCACAAGGCAAAGGTTCAATAAATTTTTCTCCTTTCCCTGCCAGCACAGAGCCCTAAAAACAAAGGGAAAATTAACAGTAAATGCAGAGAATAACAGTAAAAACAGAAAATTACAGAGTGTGAACTCAGATCTTTCTCTGCCCTCCTCCTTTCCCTCCCCTCGAAATTAAAATTAATTTTGGGGGTTAAAAACTGAGGATGCCCCGAATTTTTTATCCCAATTTTCTCAGTGGATTGGCATTCTCCAGCCAATTTATATTTTAATTTATATATTTTCAGTTATATCATGTCTTATAGGTAATATCTTGTGAGTTATATCATGTCTTATAAATAATATCTTGTAAGTTATATCATGTTTTATAAATAATATCTTGTAAGTTATATCATGTTTTATAAATAAATAATACCTTGTAAGTTGAATCTTGTGGTTTGTTTTGTTTTTATTTATTTTTTTTCCCCCCACAGTTGAATTTCCAGGAGGGTTTGTGGTGGTTTGGGCTGGGCTGGAGCCCAGATTGATTTAATTTTGCTGTTGTGGGTTTCTGCCTGATCTGGGCTTGTTTACAGCGAGATGTTTTTGGTGTTCCTGAGTTAAGAAACCTCCAGCGTTTTCCTGTTTGAGTGGAACAGGAAACAAGACTCTGGGAGGGGACACAGCTGAGCCCAGGGATGTTCCTGACCACGGGAATGTCCAGCGGTGCAAACCTGGGGGGGATTGTGGAATATTGGAATGGTTTGGGTGGGAAGGGCAGGCGGGAAGCAGAAACATTTGGAATAATGGGATTTATCTCCCTAAATAAGTGTGTGAGATCCCTGATTCCCTGTGAGGGTCAGAAGGGAAGCAGAAACATTTGGAAAAATGGGATTTATCTTCCCTAAATAAGTGTGATGGATCCCTGATTCCCTGGGAAGGGCAGAGGGATTTATTTGGAATAATGGGATTTATCTTCCTAAATAAGTGTTTGGGATCCCTGCTTCCTTGGAAAGGGCGGAGGGATTTATTTGGAATAATGGGATTTATCTTCCTAAATAAGTGTTTGGGATCCCTGATTCCTTGGAAAGGGCAGATGGATTTATATAGAAGGATGGGATTTATTTTCCCAAAAATATCTGCTGGATTCCTGATTCACTGTGAGGGGCAGAAGGGAAGAAGAATGTTTGGAATGATGGGATTTACCTCCTAAAAAAAATGTCTGCTGGATCCCTGCTGCTTCCCTGGGAAGGGCAGAGGGGAAGTAGAACATTTGGAATGATGGGATTTATCTTTCCTAAATAAATATGCTGGATCACTGCTTCCCTGTGAGGGGCAGAAGGGAAGAAGAACATTTGGAATAATGGGTTTTGTTTTTCTAAATAAGTGTTTGGGATCCCTGATTCCTTGGGAGGGGCAGAGGGATTTATTTGGAATAATGGGATTTATCTTCCCAAATATGTGTGATGGATCCCTGATTCCTTGGGAAGGGCAGAAGGATTTATATAGAAGGATGGGAATTTATCTTCCAAAATAAGTGTATGAGATCCCTGATTCCCTGGGAGGGGCAGAAGGGAACAAGAATATTTGGAATGACGGGATTTATCTCCCAAAACAGGCGTGGGAAGGGCTGAAGGACACAGAGCAGGGCAGGAATTCCTCGTTTTACATTCCTCACCCATCTCAGCCTCCCCACTGTCCCCACTCTGACTCCCCAATCCCTCCCCATCCCACCCTGGGGGAGCTGAATTTCCAACTGGGATCCACCTTAATTTCCAGCTGGGATCCACCTTCTCCAGGGAATTCATCACCCAGGATCACATCACCCCTTTCAGGTCCACAAAACACAACAAAACCTTCCTGATGCCTCTCTGCCCTTTCCTTCCTGGATTTTTTAATCCTGATAACATCAAAACCTTGATGTTCTTGTGTCTCTCTTTAAAACTCAGGCTGGGATTTTTATTTTTGGCAGGAGAGATCCCCCAGCTCCTCCAGGTGGGATTTTTGTGCCAGGTTTTCCAGGCACAAAAAAACCCCAAAAAAACCCAACCCAAACCAACCAACCAAAATAATAATAATAATAATAATAATAATAATAATAATAATAATAATAAATAAAAATAAATAATAAAAATAATAAAAATAAATAATACAATAATAAAAAATAAAATAAAAACAAAATAAAAACTGAAATATAATAAAAATAATACATATAAATAAATAATAAATATAATAAAAATATAATATGTCATTTTGAGGCTAGAACTGGAGAAGCAGAGGGAATGAATGAAGAAATTTCAGCTTGGAAGGAGCTAAAAATAAAACCTTGTGCTGAGTCATTCCCTGGATTTTCAGGGATGGGTTTGGAGGCAGCTCCGGGAGCTGCTGCCTGTCCCTGCCCTCCCCAATTCCAGGGAATTCTGACCCATTTCAGTCCATTCCCAATTTTAAATCCTTTTTCCATCTCGGGGCAGGATGGGCTCTCCTTGTTCTCCAGAGGGTTTTCTTTGATTNCTTTTTCCATCTCGGGGCAGGATGGGCTCTCCTTGTTCTCCAGAGGTTCTCCCTTGATTTCCAGAGGCTTTTCCTTGATTTCCAATATATTGTGATATAATGATATAATATTATCATATATCTATAATATATATTTTATATATATTATGCTATACTATTATAGTATAATATAGTATATAAAATACATTATAATATTAATTATACATTAATTATATTACATTATATTATATTATATTGTATTATATTATATTATTCTATATTATACTAACTATATTAATTATATTATATTATATTATATTATATTATATTATATTATATTATACTATATTAATTATGTTATATTATATTATACTATGTTATATTATATTATATTATATTGTATCATATTATATTATATTATATTGTATTATATTATATTATATTATATTATATTATATTATATTATATTATATTATACATACATACATATATGTGTGTATATATATTATACATATAAAATATTAAAAAATATACACATATATAATAATAAATAACATATCTTAATATATATTATATACATACATATATATGCATACATATATATAAGATATATAATTATTATATATAGCCCCAAACCCCTCCCTCTCCCCACCCTCCCTGACATCACCGATGACATCACCGATGACATCACCCAACCCATCCCAATGACGTCACCTCCTCGGGATCCCGCCTGTCTCTTGTGGGCGGGGCGGCCACGCCCCTTCGGGCGGTACCACCGCGGGCTCTCCTGGGGGGGGGGACACGGCACGTCCCACCCCGAGTGACGCGCGGGGGACGAGAAAGAGCCGCGGGGGCGGCCCCGCGCATGCGCCCTGCGCGTCTCCCCTGAGGGCGGGCGGGCGGCCGGGCCGGGCGGAGGCCGCGGCCGGAGCCGGGGGCTCGCGTAGATGTGCAGCCCGGGGGAGGCCCCCCCTGGGCCGGCCCCGCCCGGGGACCTGCCCCCGGAGTGGGAGACGGATGACGAGCGCATGGCTTTCCTCTTCTCGGCCTTCAAGCAGAGCCGCGAGGTGAACAGCACCGAGTGGGACAGCAAGATGGCCTTTTGGGTCGGGCTGGTGCTGGCCCGCGGCCGGCAGAGGGGCGCCGTGAGGACCTGCCTCAGGGAGCTCCAGAACGGCTTCGAGCGGCGGGGCAGCGTCCCCTTGGGGCTGGGCACCGTCCTCAGGGAGCTGCTCAGGTAAAGGAGAGTCGGGGAAGGGCCTTGGGGAGGGAGGGTTTGTCTGGGGATGAGGTTGGTGTGGTGGATCCGGGCTGTGCCAGCCTGGAGGGTCGGTCCCTCACTCTGTGATGGATCCGGACTGTGCCAGCCTGGAGGGAGAATCCTGCACTGTGTGATGGATCCGGGCTGTGCCAGCCTGGAGGGTCGGTCCCTCACTCTGTGATGGATCCGGACTGTGCCAGCCTGGAGGGAGAATCCTGCACTGTGTGATGGATCCGGGCTGTGCCAGCCTGGAGGGTCAGTCCCTCACTCTGTGATGGATCCGGACTGTGCCAGCCTGGAGGGAGAATCCTGCACTGTGTGATGGATCCGGGCTGTGCCAGCCTGGAGGGTCAATCCCACACTCTGGGAATGCCTGGAGAGGCTGTGGCTGCCCCTGGATCTCTCTGGGAGTGTCCAAGGCCAGGCTGGCTGGGGTTTGGAGCGATCTGGGATAGTGGAAGGTGTCCCTGGGCATGGCAGGGGTGACACTGGGCTGGGATTTAAGGTCCTTCCAATCCAAACCAGGCTGGGATTCTGTGAGTTCCCACAGGAATATCTGGGTTCCCACAATAATATCGGGGTTCCCACCGGAATGTTGGGGATCCCACAGGAAAATATTGGGGATCCCACCAGGAATATCAGGGATCCTACAGAAATATTTGGGTTCTCACAGGAATATTGGGGAAAACACAGGAATATTTGGATTTCTATAGGAATATTGAGGAGTTCCCACAGGAATATTTGGGGATCCCACAGAAATATTTGGGTTTCCATAGGAATATTTGAGGTTCTCACAGGAATATTGGGGTTCCCACAGGAATATTGGGGTTCCCACAGGAATATTTGGGTTTCTATAGGAATATTTGGGTTTCTATAGGAATATTTGGGATTCCACAGGAATATTGAGGATTCCACAGGAATATTGAGGAGTTCCCACAGAAATATCAGGGTTCCCACAGGAAAATTTNCCACAGGAATATTTGGGGATCCCACAGAAATATTTGGGTTTCCATAGGAATATTTGAGGTTCTCACAGGAATATTGGGGTTCTCACAGGAATATTGGGGTTCCCACAGGAATATTTGGGTTTCTATAGGAATATTTGGGTTTCTATAGGAATATTTGGGATTCCACAGGAATATTGAGGATTCCACAGGAATATTGAGGAGTTCCCACAGAAATATCAGGGTTCCCACAGGAAAATTTGGGTTCCCACAGGAATATTTGGGTTTCCACAGGAATATTGAGGTTCCTACAGGAATATTTGGATTCCCACAGGAATATTTGGAATCCCACAGGGATATTTGTATTTCCATAGGAATATTTGTATTTCCACAGGAATATTTGGGATCCCACAGGGATATTTGTATTTCCACAGGAATATTTGGGATCCCACAGGAATATCTGGGTTAAATAGGGGGACGATCCCTGGAATGTTGTGGTGTCTCAGCTGCCGAGGGCACCAGGAGATGTTTTGAGCTGCTGTTTCCAAGCAGAGCTTTTTTGTGCTGTGAAATTTGAACCCAGGATTGAGACCTTGACAACAGCAAGAGCTCTGTTGATGATCTTAAAAATTAAACCATTAAAACTGAGAACCTGTTGTTGCAATTTAATATAAAACCAGAACTATCTCGAAATTATTACCCCTAAAATTGACCCTCCACGTTCATTTCTTTGTTTGAAAAACCAGGAGAAACTTATAAAACGGGAAAAAAAAAGAGTTAAACAAAAGGTACTTGGAATCCAGAGGAAGCAGAGGAGGGGAACACAAACCACAAATCTCAACCTCGAGCTGAGTTTGATGATAAAAACCACCACTTTTTGGAGTGGATGTCCAAGTTTTAGGCTGCCTGAGTTCACTTCCACCTGGATTTATCTCCTCCCCAGGCGTGGGAAGCTGCAGAGGGAGTCAGACTTCATGGCCAGTGTGGACAGCAGCTGGATCTCCTGGGGTGTGGGAGTTTTCATCCTGAAACCCCTCAAATGGACCCTCTCCAGTGTGTTGGGGGACAGCAAAATCCCCGAGGAGGAGGAGGTCCTGATTTACGTGGAGCTGCTCCAGGTGAGTTATTTCCTGGGATTTGTGCATCTCCAGGAAAACCAGGAGTTGTTTTTCAGGGCTGAGCTGATCCTTTTTGGTGTTTCTGAGGTGTTCAAAAGCCTGGAGAGAGATTGAGTGGGATGGGAAGGGATTTAGATCTGCTGATGTTCCTGGGAAATAATGGAGCTGCCCCAAGGGCTGGAGCCAGGCTGGGAGAGCTGGGAATGTTCACCTGGAGAAGGAAAAGCTCCAGGGAGAGCTCAGAGCTTCTTCCAGAGCCTAAAGGGGCTCCAGGAGAGCTGGAGAGGGGTTTGGATGAGAGATGGAGGGACAGGACACAGGGAATGGCTTCCCACTGGGAAAGGGGACATTTGGGAAGGAATTCCTGGCTGGGCTGGAATTCCCAGATTTGCTGTGGCTGCCCCTGGATCCCTGGCAGTGCCCAAGGCCAGGATGGGATAATCTGGGACAGTGGGATTGTCCCTGCCCATGGCAGGGGTGACACTGGGTGGGATTTAAGGTCCTTTCCAACCCAAACCATTCCAGGATTTTGTTTTCCCATCCCTCTGTGGGGGCTGCAGGAACAGCCCTGGACACTGGGAATGTGCTGGGCAGGAGGGGCTGGAGGGACAGGACACAGGGAAATGGGGGTTTATTAAAGTGAGGATTTATTAAAGTGGGGATTTATTAAAGGCCTTCAATATTCATTCAATATTTATTAAAGGCCTTCAGTAGACACACCTTGGGCAGTCAGAGCCTCTGAGGGGACACCCCAGGTGGACAATGAGCACAAGTTTTTCAGACAATTGTATCAAATTATCAGCGTGGTCCATTTACATATCAGGGGTTAATCCTCCAATTACAGCTTCAGGTAATGAAGTAATTTCCCCCCCAGTTTGCTCCCCCCATAATTAATTTCTGTTTATTCTTTTTGGGGGCTGAGGCTTTAGAGTGTCCTTGAGCTTCAGGCCCAGAGAGGAATTATTTTGTCTGCCCAAAACACAAAGATAACACTTGATACAGAGTTTATCCACTAAAGCCGTACAGGATTTGAAAAACCCAAAAGCTAAAAATGCTAAAGGCACCCCCTGTATCCTTTCCAGGAGAAAGCAGAGGAGGTTTATCGTTTCTACCAGAACTCTGCCCTCTCCTCCCACCCCGTGGTGGCCCTGTCCGAGCTGCGCTCGCTCTGCGCCGGCCTCTGCCCCGACGAAAGGACCTTCTACCTGTTGCTGCTGCAGCTGCAGAAGGAGAAGAGGGTCACCATCCTGGAACAGAATGGAGAGAAGGTACAGGGTCCAGGTGACTGCTTTTGGGTGGTATCATCCTCGTCTTGCTTGGAGAGAAATGGATTTTGGTGGGTAAAATGGGTGTTCTCTGCCTGGAAAGGTAAATTCTAACGTTGTTACCAATGACAAGGAATCCTCATTCTGGCATGGCAGGTTCTCTAAGCATTTATAATAATTCTGGTTTAATTTAAGAGTTGAAAACGTGGCAGACCCTGCAGGTTGACTATTCCCAGCTACACAAACTCCACACCTCTGGAATCACCGTGGAATTCCATATTTTAAAAAAAAAAGCTTTTACTGTTTGTCATTTCCCACAGAGCTGCAGGCTCTCAGCTCTGAGATTCCACTTGCCCTGTAGTGTTCTGAAATCCCTGGGAGTCTGACATTTCCATCCACTTCCAAAATCTGGGGACAGTTTAAATCTTCCAGGTGTTTCACTCAGGCTTTTTATTTCCACCCTGCCCAATTTAATATCAAACCCTTCAGTGCCTGTCACATCTTTATAATCCAAAGCTTAAACTGGGCTTGCAAAACAACCTTCTTTTCCTTCCTTTCCAAGTGAAACTCTTCCTAATTCAGGGGAGGTTCCACTTANCTCAGCTCTGAGATTCCACTTGCCCTGTAGTGTTCTGAAATCCCTGGGAGTCTGACATTCCCATCCACTTCCAGAATCTGGGGAACAGCTTTAAATCTTCCAGGTGTCCCACTCAGGCTTTTTGTTTCCACCCTGCCCAATTTAATATCAAACCCTTCGGTGCCTGTCACATCCTTACAACTCCAAGGCCTTGCAAAAAACCCTTTTTTCCTTCCTTTCCAACTGAAAGCCTTCCCAATTCAGGATTTTTGGGAAGTGACTCCAGGCTGTGCTGCTCTGATTTTCAGATTGTGAAGTTTGCCCGGGGTCTCCACGCCAAAGTGTCCCCCATGAACGACGTGGACATCGGGGTCTATCAGCTCATGCAGAGTGAGCAGCTGCTGTCACAGAAGGTGGAGTCCCTTTCCCAGGAAGCAGAGAAGTAATTTGGGGGGAAGGGAGGTGGGAACAACACCTGTGGGATGTTTGGGATACGATTAAAAGCTCATTTCTCTTGTTGTTCTTTTTTATTTGTAAATAAAATAGTCCTTGGTTGTGTGGTGGGGCAGCTTTCCCAGCTTTTGTTCCCTGTTCCCTGTGAAAACATGGATGTGAGGAATGTTTGCAAGGATTTGGAATTAATTCAAGAATCACCAGGGCTTTGAGGGTGGTTGTATCCAAAATTTACCATCGTGGTCCCCTCAGAGAAAGGGAGAGGGTGGTTGTGGCTTGTAAAACAAGGAAGAAATTTTCATTTTTTTTTCCTTTTTTCCATCTTCCAGGTGTAAAGAGGATGCCAGGAGTGCTTGCAGAGCTGGGAAGAAGCAGCTGGTGAGTGGAACTCCCAGGGAAATGTCCTGGAGCTGCTCCAGGAGTGCAGGTCATGCCCAGGGTTAAACTCGAGAGCTTCATTCCAAGTGCTGATTCTGAAGCCAAAACTCTTCTTAAGGTGAAGGATTTATTTTTCCTCAGTGAGATGATGAAGGGAAAAGGAAATAAGCTCTTAAACCCACCTGTTTTCTGTGTGCCTCAGGGATTCCTGGTTGTTTTAAGGATATTTTTTTTAATGGCAATTCCAATCCCAGAATATCCCAAGTTTTAAGGGACCCACTCAGAATCATCAAAATCCAACTCCTGGCTCTTTTTAAATTATTTTTTTAAATTTGTCAGTTAATTTTTTTCCTTGAGATGGTCATTTCTGACCAACTTTTGCACAAACACACATTTGACAACCTTTCTCTGCTTTTCCTGTATGATGCAGCAGGCAACAAACCCCTGCTTTAATCCACAAGAAATTCTCCAAGGATTGATTTTTTTGAAAGAAACTTCAACACCCAGGAATGTGAACAGCTGCAGGTGCCAGGTGGAATATTCCAGATGCTCTGACCAGCTTTTTAAAGCAGAAATCCAGGATTTTTCTGCTGGATTTGACCCAGGAATAAATACCTGGATGAACCCTCAGCGTGGTGGCCATTCCCTGTTTTTTCCCCCTTCATCCCAATTTTCCCAGCAATTCCTGCACTCACCAAAGTGGGAATAAACCCAGGGGTAGGGAAAACCTCTCAGAATTGTGTTTAGAGCTGAGCTGGAATATTCCAGATGCTCTGACCAGCTTTTTAAAGGATTTTTCTGCTGGATTTGACCCAGGAATACCTGGATGAACCCACGGGTGCAATGCAGTGTCCGTTCCCCATTTTTCCCCCTTCATCCCAATTTTCCCAAGAATTCCTGCACTCACCAAAGTG